>CAKNXH010000530.1:0-100702 GCA_932178445.1 Andricus quercusramuli | reverse complement strand
ATACGATCTAGAACCTACTCCATCGGAATGGTATATTAATTATGGTTCGACTCACTTCAAGGTAAAGATCACGAACTCAGCCCCGACTGGAATGAGTCTCATGCCTGAAAATGTACATATACCTGGAGAACAACCAGTCGAAGAAAAAACTGTAGCGGGCATAACATTCAAGCTCTTTAGAGAAAAGCGTAATTCAAAAATTACTGGAGTTGAGCTTGTCTCTTATGCTCGTATACCTGCATGAAAATTATTCTATACAAAAGATAAACTTCACATACCTATATAAAAATTGTGTAATATTTTCCTAATGTATGCATCTGAATGAATACATGATAAACTGACAATTACTCGTAATATGGTTCGTTAGGTTGTTAGGAGTGAAAATAAATGTTAACCGATGTATTCAATTTCGCTCTCCCACAGTTTGATTTTCTCTTAAACGATGTATTGAAAATGTAGTGATAAAATTCGTTAATGACATGTGAGCGCAACTTAAATTTTTTTTTGACATATTTATCAAGTCCAATTTACGTTCGCATAAAACGTGATATCGAGTTGAAAATTTGGGAAACTAAATATGAACCACTAGAAATATGGGTCTTGTCCTAAATGTTTATAGTTATGAAGAGTAGAAAAAAATGGTCTCTCAAAAAAGCTTTTCTTCATAATTATAAAAATTATGACATGAGAGAAATTCAATTAAAATTGAAATTCTTCGCAGTATTCAAGCGGATGATCATCATCATCTGAGAAGCATGTATCGATTTAACAGAATCTGAGTTACAGAGCTCGCAAAACTTAGCGACATTCACTGAAAATCTTATACGCAAGGGATTTATATTCACGCAAAAAATAAATATGAATTCTGAGCGACAGTTCGCGGAAATATCTACAAAATGTAGGTATATAATTCCCAATTTTAGACTTTCTTCTGCTAGAAATTATTCAAGTAAAATTGTTATATTCAAATTCTCTGAAATGTCTAGTCAGAATGGTTTTCAGACAGAACAGAAATTGTTTCTTAGTACTAAAGCAATTTTCTTTTTGAGCGTAGTTATCTAAAACATAAATTATCATGAATTATTTTCACTTTCCAGCTACGTTTTGAGTGCAGTATAATCTCGAGTCTTTCAAATGAGAGTGATTTTTATAACGAAAATTATGACATGAAACGTGAGACATTTGCCCCAAAATTTCTTTGTGACTTGTCGAGCTATAAAATAAATTTTAAAGCCATTTTTTTTACTTGTTTCTTTACATTCTTTTTCTGATTTGAAATTTTTTTTCATTCAATCTTCAAGCTGTTTATCTCTAAGCTATTTATGAGGCAGGATGAGTTGTCAAGTTTGTTATGTGTGATCGTTTAGGGAGCAGGATGACAATTATATTTACCTCATATTTTAGGTGAGAAAGAATAGTTTCAAAATCTATTTCTTTAAAAAAAAGTCAACCAACAGTTTTGCAGAACTGCACCATATTGTGATGGATTTTTTTATATTTTATGTGAATGCTTCATACAACTTATTTGAAAATATTCTCCAGCGTTGAATTTGTTCTATAAAAAATTATTCGGTAAAAAAATCGCTGTCTGTTGAGGTTGGAATGGTATTCAGTGACGAGAATTTTTCATAAATTGATACAATTCTGAACATTCTGGAAAATTTCCTGAATTCAAGGTATTACAGAGGATGAATTACTACATATTTGAAGGTACTTAATCATTAAAAAATGTCAGAAATCGTGTACATATGGCCTCTGCCGCGAAACACGTTTTTTTATTATTTGCGTCAAGCATGATAACTCTGGAACAAATGATCTGAAATGAAAAAATAATTAGCATATTTCAATATGATGTTCGTGAACAGAGGGTTCAGAAAAATTCAAATTACAGGATAAGTGGCGACGATTCTTAAAAAATTTCGATTTTTGAGGTTCTAAAAATTTGTTTTCTTAGCAAAAAAAAAGTTTCCGGTCCAAGTGAAAATCCCTTTTTTCAAGTAATCCGTACATGAATATACTAAGAAAATCTTGTTGTTTTTTTGTATTCCAGACAATTCGTTTCAGACTTATGATGCTCACTGCAAGTGTATCCTGCTTGTAGCACAGGATAATTTTCCCAATAACCACAAGCCGGACGTGCGACTATGCTTGTTGAGAAGAATCTACGATGCAGGGAGAAGGGGTACCTAGCGGATGCGCAAAGCGTCACTTCGTTCTCTAGTGGACTAAAGCCCATTTAGCTCACGGTAATGTCAACATTGAACATAGATTAGATTATAAGATTTGATATTAGTTGGATTAGATTAGATTTCAACGCCAACTTAGATTCTTCTCAACCAGCATGTAAGTGGCAAGTTCCAACGCGGATTTGAGGTAGATATATGAAAGGTTGGCGAGAACTTGGCCAATTTTTATTTTTCTAGCTAGGAAGAATGAACTGATGATAATTCAGTTCCACATGGGATATGAAACTAGCTGTTTTACTAGTAGAAGGAGAGCGTACAGAGTGTGTCACATATCGTATTAATTTCAACTGTTTGTTCTAGATTAAGACACATCATCATGTGTCTTCCACGTAGTCTCGACGCGTTGGTAAGTTTCACAATCTTGTGGTTTTCTTGGGTGCTGATGTGTAATCTGGTAGTGATGAGTATCTATATATATCAGTGCATATGTTCAATTATTCTCACTGACTGTTACAAAATCCATCTAAAAACATGAAGATCCGTATCGGAACTCTGCTTCTTGTGACCGCGATCTTTCAGCATTTTGGTGGTAAGTTTACAGAATATAATACGAACGCTGGATCTGAATATAATATATTATATATTCCAAGGATAAAAAGTTGAAAACTAGTAGGCTGAAGTTCAATATACGCATTTATTGAAGTCATTTTAGTTAACATATGTTAGACACAAGGACGCTTCGATTTTCAATTCTGAAGCTCTTGCTAGAATTTCCTTTGATTTTGAACACTTGAAATTTTAAGTGGCCTAATTGCGACAGCAGAAAAATAAAAATAGTTTAGGGTGCAATTCCTAATTTCAAACTTTTTCCTGCTAAAAATCATTTAGGTAGAATAAACTTATATAGAAGAGGCACACTGCATACCGGCGTGAGTGTCAAATTTCGGAAACGCTTTGTATTGGCCAGAATAATTTTTGTAATCTGATTGGGTTAAAATCTGAGTCTGGTATTTTATTTTATGAAGTCATTTCATATTTTTGCGTTTTCTTTTCACTACTAAATAGACCTGAGTATTATATTGAAAGCAATTTTTTGTTTCCTCATTATTTAAAAAAATAAAAAAGTTATGCCACTCTGTTTGTGTCCATATTTTCGTTATTTGGAACGCACCGCACTACTGGTGAGGGATTTCATCGGATGGGATTGCTTTCTTCAGGATGGTATTTTTGCAGTCAGATAGAGTTAAGTGATAGATCGAAAGCACTTATTCTCCTAAATACAAAAACCAAACAGCGACACAGCTTTTTAAATGTCAAAAATTTAAGTTTTTTTGGGTTGTGCCGATATTTGGCAAGGAATTTCTCGCACATGGTTATTTTTTAAGCTTTGCTCTCGCGATTCAATAGAGCTGAACAATAACTTGAGGGTAATTTTTTTTTTACACCAAAAATAAAAAAGTTATTCAACTCTCTTTGTATGAAAATCAGAGGTTTTGGGCACAAGCCGTTTCTTTGACAAAGTATTTCTCAGAGATGGTTGCTTCCTTCAAGATGTTCGTTTCATGGATCGATAAAACCTAGCAATATCTCGAACGGTTTTCGCGATCATTCGTTCAAAATCAATTCCGCGAATCTTAGTATGCAGTACGGCTATTCTATAAATTCGTACTACTAGAAATTTTAATCATTGATCGGAATCCAAGTTGCGAAATCGTCAAAAGTGTCGACGTATTAGAAATGGTAATTGTTCAGAAAATCGATTATAAACTTCTGATAGTGTTCTTTCTGAATAATGATAGAAAGTTGCAGTTTTTTTTTAAATGTTCAACTCCTTCATCGCTTTTTACTAAGGGCGAATTGAAAATAGATAGAATTCAACAAACATGATTGTTTTAAATAAATGCTTTACTTGTAACCGTCTTCTTATATAGTTATGCTAAAATGATGCAACTTTCCCTGAAATTGTCTGCTTTTTGTCAACTTTTCAGCTAGAGTGAGGTTAAAATTAATCAAGATTGCAAACATAATTTTTAAACAGTTTATTCTTACATTTACTAATATTCGCTTTGTATGTTAACAATAACTAAAGTTGAACAAACATAATTGTTCAAACCAATCTCGAGGACACGAGTTTAGGTCAATGCTCCAGGTGTAAAAAACACATATTCTTCGGGGAAGTCTGATTTTCACAGTATTTTAGGGTACCTGGAGTGGGTTCCTGGAGTGGTTTTCTAGAAAAGACAAGATTGAGCCAATGCGCCTGGTGCAAAAAACACATCTTCTCCAGGAGATTCTAATTTTTGCAGTACTTCAGGGAGCCTGGAGTCGTTTGCCCGAGGACACCAAATTGAACCGATTCACCAGGTGTAAGAAACACATCTTTTCCGGCGAAGTCTATGTTTTACAGTACTTGAGGGTGCCTGGAGTGGGTTCCTCGAGGACACGAGATAAAACAAATGCCTCACGTGTAAAAAACACATCTTCTTCTGGAAAGTCTGGTTTTTGCAGTACTTTAGGGTGTTCGGAGTGGGTTCCTCGAGGACACGAGTTCCAGCCAACGCACCAGGTACAAAGAACACATCTTCCCCAGGGAAGACTAGGTTTAGCAGTATTTCAGGGTTCCTGGAGTGGTTTCCTAGAGGACACGAGATTTAACTGATACCCCAGGCGTGAAGAACACATCTTCTTCTTGGGGAGAGTCTGGTTTTTACAATACTCTAGGGTCCCTGGAGCAAGTTGCTCAAAGATACGAGAATAAATAAATGTCCCAGGTGCAAAAAGATATCTTCTTCGGCGGAGTCTGATTTTTACAGTACTTTAGGGTCCCTGAAGTGGGTTTCTCAAGGATGCGAAAATAAATCAACACCTCAGGTGTGAAAAAAAAATCTTCAGGTAAGTCTGGTTTTTTCAGCACTTGAGGGTTCCTTATCACTAGAAGTACCAGGCTGGGTTAATTGACCATTTTCGATTTTCAAAGTGATCAATCTCCGCAGCGGTTGCTTGCAGAGAGATGGCGTTTAGTGACTTTTGATTATTTATAAATAGGATTATTTGACAATTTTTGTCGAAAAAAGTTTATCGAGGTCACAAGATTGAACCAGACTTCCCCGAAGAAGATGCGCTTTTTACACATAGGGCATTGATTTAATCTCATGTGCTCGAAAAACTCACTCCAGGAACCCTGAACACTGTAAAAACCAGACTTTCTCGAAGAAGATGTGTTTCTTACACCTGGAGCATTGGCTGGATCTCACGTCATCGAGGAATCTACTCTAAGCAACCTAAAATACTGTCAAAACCAGACTTCCCAGGAGAAGATGTGTTTCTTACACCCATGGTATTGGTTGGATCTCGTGTCTTCGGGGAACTTACTCCCGGGACCCTAAAGTACAATAAAACCAGAATTTTCTGGAAGATATACGTTTTTTACACCTGGTGCATCGAAATCCTCTCCAAGCACTGCAAGGTACTGCAGTCCCGGGAAGAAGAGTTTTTTTCACCTGGGGCAATGACTTAATCTCTTGTCTACGAGAAGCTTACTTCAGGGACCTTAAAGTACTGTAAAAGTCAGACTTCTCCGGAGAATATGTTTTTTACACCTGGGGAATTAGTGCAATCTCATTTCCTTGAGGGAGCCATAGTTGGTGCAAGGTTCTGACGTGGTTAGCATAATTTCCTCGGAGAACATGTTGCTCGCATACCTTTTGCAAGGTTCTGATGTCCGAAGTGTGATTTTCGAGAGTGCAGCTCATCCCTGGAAGTCAAACTTAGTCCGTAGAACGCTTTCCATAGAATTTTTTCGCGTCAGTATCGACATTTGAATTATATTTAAAATAGATTTTTGTAGTAGAAATTTCTTCCTTTTCATTATTTGAAGTTGATGCAAGGATAGAAAAGATGTGTTGGTTCAAGATAAATCGATTGACCTATAATATTGATACATTTTATTGAAGGGCAAGAAAGCTATGGTAATGCATAATATTTGAAAATGTGTTTTTCTATAGTAAAACTTTTTTCTTCAACATAATTCAATGTTGATGCAAGGATGAGAAAAATTCACTGGTTCGAGAAGAATCGATTGACCGATGATATTGATACATCTCATTGAACAGTGAGAAATCTATAGTAATGCATAATATTTGAAGAACCGGGTTTTTATAGTTAAACTTTTTTCATCAACATAATTCAAAGTCGATGCAGAAATATAAAAGATGCATTGGTTCGAGACAAATCGCTTGACCTTCAATATTAATACACTTCAGAAAAGAGAAGGGGAAGTTATGGTATTTCATATATTTTGAAAATAAATTTTTATAGTAGAAATGTTCTCATTTCCATAAATTAAAGTTGATGCGAGAATAGAAGAGTTGTGTTGATTCAAGATGAATTGATTGACCTATGACATTGATGCATTTTATTGAAGAGTGTGGAAGCTATGGTAATATACTCTGTTGAAGATTGATGAAGTTATGCTCATTCATATTATTTGAAATTTTTGTTTCACACAGAATAACTTTTTTCGTTGACATAATTCAAAGTTGACGCATGAATAGAAAAGCCTTTTTGATCATCAATTTTCAAACAGAATAATTCTGACAATTTTTACAAAAAAATCATAAAGCTGGAAAAGGGATAGGGTGCGAAAAAACATTTCCCTTTTCTTTTCAAGCTCGAAAAATGATTATTTTGATTTGTCTTTGTATTCAACTATGTTTATATTATTTGGTGATCTTGTATTTTTTGTAAATTTCTATTTTTGAATTAAACAAAATGAAGACTTTGGTTCGTCCATTATTCAGAAAAATAACTCTAAGGTTTTCTCTATGAGGAAGCAAAGCGCTCGTGAAATTATCACCATATAGTTATGGGTACAAACGAAACGGAAACACTTGAGATCGAATTCACAGCTATTTTTAAAACTTTTACTTTTTGTCAATATTTCAGAAAGTGACATAATAATTACTGCAAGTAAACAGGCATAATTAATTCAGAAATCTAGTATTGGTCACAACTATTTTCTCTCAGATAATTTCTAGAATAGTCATAATATCCATTGCTTGTTCCTAGCTACAAAATAAGATTGAATCTGAAAACTTCAAGAAAAACCGAAACTATCTAAAATAATTCAAACGAAATATTATCAAAAATAATAAAAGGTTTACCCATTCCCTACGAGGGCGTTACGTATTTTTTGCACGGCCCCAGACTGAAATGTGAGCCAATGTGGAAAATTGTAGAAAAAACTACAACTTTCTAGCATTATTCTAAGAGAATATTTTTATAACTAAACAGAAAATTTTGAAACAATAATTTCTGCTAAATGTAAGCAATTATTGTTTTGATGTAACTAAAAAGTTGGGAATAGGTTGGAAAATTTAGAAGAAATAAAGTCATTCTGACTCTATTCTGAGAGAAAATGGCTATGAATGATGAGGACCCAAGAAAACAATGTTTACATACTTTGATCAAAAACCAAAAATTTTGATTCATGATTGCTTTATCGGCAGTGTAAATATTGCTTGGAATTCAATCAATGATAACTTCAAGAAAGAATGTTTTGCTTCCATGACATTTGCAGCATATATTCAAAGAAAATAGCTTTTTATGCAAGAAAGAAATTTTCATACAACCAAATATTAAAAAAAAATAAATTTATTAACAAAAGAGGAATTTGAAACAGAACAGTTGAGTTCTCTCTGAAAGTTCCTAGAATGAGATTCTAGAAACGGTGAAGTGGCAATTTATATTTCTGTTCTTTAGAGCAATGCTTTAAATGACAGTCGAATGATAAACAACTGTGTAACTGTTAATGAAGCATATTTCAAGAGATGTGATAAAGATTGCGTTGAATACATTTTTTTTCTTATCCATTCCAGAAACTTTCAGATTGACCCATGTATTGATATTTAGCTTTTTCGAATTTTAAATCTTTGTTTTTTTTTCTCACAGAACTGAATGCAACAAATCCGGAAGAAGGTTCATCGACAGGAGAACGTCGAGCGCGAGGGCGACCGCGAGGGTCAGTGACAACGCGAAAACCTGGACAAGTGCTAGGGCGACCGCGAGCGAGACCGATAGATCAAGATGAATTTCGAGCAGCAGTTCCTGAAGAGGGTAAGAAATATTCAAAATGATATTTCTTGTGAAACACTGACTCTATTATGAAATTTAATGATAACACTGAACTCATCACAGAACTGACATACGGAGCTCTAGGATCCGACCTATTGTAAAAAATTATATTCTTGCTGGTTTAGAATTTTTTTTCTCGAAAATCTGATTTTCTGAAATGGTCCATTCGTCCTGGCGTCGTAATTTGAAAGACTTTCATATGATAGATATTTGAAGTTATTGATACTTAAACGCTTTCTTTCCATACTGTGGACTTGTAAAGAATGACAGATTAAAATTGTTTTACATATTTCCAGTGTCACATTTTATAAGTGTTGAGTGGTTAATGTGAATATTGATATATATTTCTTATAAAATTCAAAATCTTTGGTTTTCCACAGAACTGAATGCAACCCAGCCAAAAGAAGGTTCATCTTCAGGAGAAGTTCGAAAGCGAGGGCGACCTCCAGGGTCAGTATCTACGCGAAACCCAGGAAAAGTCCTAGGGCGACCGAAAGGGTCTTCGGCAGATCAAGATAAATTTAGAGACGCAAGTCCTAATGATGGCCCACCAGATAGACTTGTCTACTATGGACAAATCGAAATTAAAGTGTGGCTAGATGGACCTTCAGTTCGGAAAGCTATCTATATGAACAATTATATTCCTCAAGGGCAATATTATAGATTTCATAATTTTTTGATCCGTACTCTGGAAAGAGGTGACGTGAAATTAGTCGCATATGTCGGTCAGCTGGGAGTACTTATAGGAGTCCGACCACCAGATCCAACAGGTAAATTAATATGGGGTATGATTTTTCCTACACGTGGAACTAGAGATT
This sequence comes from Andricus quercusramuli, assembly GCA_932178445.1. Lineage (NCBI taxonomy): Eukaryota > Metazoa > Arthropoda > Insecta > Hymenoptera > Cynipidae > Andricus > Andricus quercusramuli. Next base: position 91,566 of record CAKNXH010000530.1, on the reverse strand, counting down.
TTGGAAAGTATGGACTGACTATATTTGAGGGTCAACTATAGTGCAGTCTCTCAGAAGGCTGAATCGACTATCTGTAGACGTTTATAACAAAATATGATTTTTCAGCTACCACCCAGTTTAACAGTCTATTAAGACACGTCAGCTTGACGTCTTATAAGATTATCTTTCACTTAATTACAAATTTTATGCAGTATTGGGAAAGTTTCTTTGAACAAGTAACTGACTACATTCTCAGCCACTTCGTAGAAATATTACCCTGTTGAATTTCTTGTTACCTATTCAAGTAACTTAAACTCTCATAATTTTTTTGAATGCGCAGAGTATTTTTTAAACTTTTCTTCTCGTGTTTTTTGGGATTTTGCATTACAGGAAAATAATTTATAATCAATTTGGAAGATGTCGGTACAAACATGAACAGTACAATGATTCCTTGATCCACGAAATCTCACCTCGCCCCAAGAAAATACAGTCTCAGATAATTAATAGTTTGGCTACTTTCTGGCCGAAATTTTCCAGATTATTATTTTCGTGAGTTATTGCTTCACGTGTAGAATTGTCTACAACTTTTTTTGCACTGGAATGATCATATATTTATGATTCTAACTGACGTGCACGTTCCTCAGAGTTCTTAAATTTTCATAATTAAAATATTCAAATTTCTCGATGCTTTGAGAAACATTAAATTTAAAATAAGTGATTCTTAAAAGCTGTCTTCTCAAATTGTGAATCCTTAGATAATGCGGTATCAAATCTTTTCAACCAACGATATTTAAATTGGAATTACTTAGTCTTTGAATTTAAGATTGATTACTAATCGTTTTGTTAATCCACGAATCTTTCTCTTATTTTCAAGGTCTGAGATACAATCTAGAACCTACTCGATCAGAATGGTATATTAATTATGGTTCCACTCACTTCAAGGTACAGGTTACGAACTCAACCCCGACTGGAATGAGTCTCATGCCTGGAAATGAACATGTATCTGAAGAATATTCAGTCGAAGAGATAACTGTAGCGGGCATAACATTTAAGCTGTTTAGAGAAATGCACTATTTAAGAATTACTGGAGCTGAATTTGTGTCTTATGCTGGTATAGCTGCATGAAGATTATTCTACACAAAAGATAAACATCAAATACATGTAAATTATGTATTATTTCCGTGATTTATATTTCTGAATAAACACATGGTAAACTGGAAATTGCTCTTGTGATGGTCTGTTAGGTTGTTATTAGTGAAAGTAAATGTTCACTGAAGTTTTAAGTTCTTCTCTCCTACGATTCTAAGTTTTCTAAAGAATGTTTTTAATATGTAGCGATTCAAATCGTTAGATAAAAAATAGTGCTAGTGACTTGACTCGAATCGTTCTCTTTTTGCGCTTCATCCTTATATCTGATTAGTTGAGAAAATTGAATTTATTCAAAAAAGTCAATGTCAAATTTGGACAGTTGATTAAACAAATAGAAGAGAATATTCAGAGGTTATTATACTAATCTTACCTACGAATCCTAAAAAAACTAAGTGTTCTCTGACAAGATTTCTTTAAAAAAAAAGTTTCATGTGTGAGAACTCTGAAAAGACATTTAAGTTTTTTTCTTTCTCGGTCTAGAATTGCTACCGAGGGGTACATAACTTTAAAATTCGGTGTACACCGATTGCATGATCGCACTGTAAAATTGCAATACGATTGAAGTGATTGCAAGGTGACAAAAGGGTGATTGCAATGAACTGTGTACACCGATTGCAGGAGTTGTGTACCCCTCGATTGCTACCCATTTATGAATTACGAACTTACATAAAATTAAAGGAAGAAATAAGTATCAACTTCTTAAGTAGGTTACGTTGAATTTTGAACGTGCTTCTTTACATTTATTAATTTGCTATAAATAATTTATGATAATTTTCATTCTTCGCTCTTTTCTTGGCATAAATAATTCCTGTTGTTACAGGGACAAAGCGATGCTCTCAACCTAATTCAATAAGTTTGAAACAATTATTATTTCTTCGAAAATTTGTATTCGGCCTGAAGATTTATAGAACGTAAGTCACTTGGCTTAAAATTGGAAATTAACCTGAATCGTTTGTCGATGACGCACGGTGGGAGGGGGAACCAGTTAGCGGGTTCAAAAATCCATCTACAATGCACTTCGCAACCGAATGAGACAAGCCAAAGTGCAAAAAACTTGAAAAGGGTTCCATGTCACAGCATCGCTGCCAGGAAGTTGCAAACTTGCTTTTCTAACCTCCAAATTTTACACTAAAATTGCGAAAAAATTCTACATGAAAACTTGTTCTACAACGAAGTCAATAACTAAAAAATGGATCCATTAGATCATCAATTATGCACCTGAATAGTCTGGTTCATGGTATGCTTCTATCCTATATCCCCATTGCTGACATTAGGACTCATAATCATCGCTGCTTCCTACATCATAGTTTCAACTTTGGAATGTACTTGTTCGTTGCTTCAAAAAAGACCTTGAATATCATTATTCTGACCTACAAATTGTGAAATATATTGTATAAATACAGATGAACAATTGACTATGCTCGTTGAGAAGATTCTATAGTTGCAGGGAGAAGGGGTTTTGGTGGATGCGCATAGCGTCACTCAGTTCTCCAGTAGTCTAAAGCCTATTCACCCCAAGGTGACGTCGAAAATCAAGAAAACACCAACTTGGTTAATAATTAAGTTTTACTTGAGATCTGAAAATTGCTCTTCTATTAGTAGAAGGACAGCGTACAAGAACTGTTACATGTTGCTTTTAATTTGATCTGTTTGTTCTAGAATAAGACACATCATCATGTGTCTTCCACGTAGTCCACACATTGGCAATCTCCAAGATTCGGTAGGTTTTTCAAGTAATCACGACGATTACAAATGCGATAGCTATGAGTATGTGTAAATATACATATATAGCAGTCTATATTTCAAATCCTTCTCACTCGTCTTTACAAAATCTATCTAAAAAATGAAGATCTGTAGCAGCACTCTGGTTCTCGCCATCGCGATTTTTGAGCATTTTTGTGGTAATTGTATATAATATAATACGAATCCTACATCTTCATATAATATATTACATGTTCCCAGAATAAAAACTTGAAAACTGCTTGAGCTAACGTTCAATATAAGCGATTATATAACACTTTTTACTTAACATATGTTAGACGCAAAGACGCTTCGATTTGCAAATTCGCCCGATATGATAGTTTTTCCTTTTGAAGCTTTGAACTGTTAGTTTCTCAATGAAATGTTCTTTATATCTTTGATGCATAATATTACTTGATTTGTGAAGCTCTTGTTGAATTTTTATTTTAACAACACTCGAATTTGCAAGTGGTTCAATTGTTACTACGGCGAAACTGAAATAAATAAATAATAATAATAATAATAATAATAATAAATAAAATCATTCAAGTTAAATTATAATATGTGAATTCATACATTCAGAAATTTAGATCATTAGCATGGTTCGGAATTGTGTAATCATGAGGGTTCAGACGTTTGTAGAAAAAGTTTGGCAAAGATAACATTGAATCAACACAAGTCGAGTTTACTCGAATGTTTGCTTAAACTGTGAGCAGTTGTTAATGTCATGCTATGAATATAGTAACGTAAACCTATTTTCGTTCATCTCACGTTTTCTTTGCTGAGGCTGAGAATATTTCTTAATCTTAGATACAACAATGAAGAATTGTTATTTTACGTTTTCCTTGAATATTTCATTATTCAATTTCGAATGTTCCTTCATTTGAAATTATGCAATTCTAACAGTTACAGTTTTAAGATATTTTATATTGAAATCTTATTGAACTTTTTACATTTTTCTTTCGGGAACGAATGGAAATAAAAAGCCGTTGAATGGCTAAAAATATGCAGTTTTTTGTTGTGAGTGCAGTGCGATGCTTGACTCTATAATAAAATAATTATCGAGCAAGAAATATCATTTTGAATATTTTGTACTTTGATCAGTGTTGGTTCGTGGGCCAGTACAGCAGGACAAATGGAAGAAAAAAGAACCCTCTCGATGTCAATAGGTACTCCAGAAGCGAACCGAGTCCATTGTTATTGCCATCAAAAGGGTTTTTCTCTACCTATTTTCCTAACGTGCTGGTCGACGCACAAACACTGATTAGAGTCAGAAATATTCAAAATGATACTTCTTTCGGAGAAATCATTTTATCATAAGTTTTATTATCGCACTGCACTAACATCACAAAATTGCAAATTGGGAGCAATTAAATGGCATCTTATCTACACCCGTTCTCAAGATAAAGTATTTATAAATGAATCCTTGTGAAGAATGAATTTTCGAATGTTTAAGAATTTTGAAAACTTTGTTGCAATCAAGAATGATAAATAAATATTCGTGAATTTTTAATGATTTTTCCTGGCGTCAACAGCTTCCTGGGAACAGGTGAAACTCGAGGCTTGAAGGAGGAGGCCGAAACAATATTGACCAAAAATTGTTTAGGTTTAAAGTGATCTGATCACTCAATTCGAGAGACTTTCAGCTTTCAGATGCTTTCTATTTTAGTTTTTCGAGCGAGTTGCAATTAAAAGAATTGAGGGGCTGTGACTTTTTGCGCCTAGTTCAGGTTAGTCAAGAGAGTCCTGAAGGATAGGTCATTTTTCAGGACTGCCCTCATGCAACCAAACACAATATACACTGAAAAATTAACCTTATTCTAGAAGATCTTGAATATCACATGTTAATCAGGACCCTCTTCCCCACAGGACCTTTTCAATCCTCTGCGAAACTGCTTGCTTGAAATTTTAACTACTTTGTTGAAAATTAATTTGTTGTTGTTGTCAATTCAACTATTAATTCGAATGCTAAACACTTTTATTCGTGAGTCATTTTTTTTGTAGTTGAAAATTTATCATTTTGGTTGAGAATTTAATTTGTTGATAATAGGTAGCTTGACTAACAAAGTTTGATTTGAATAAAATACTAGAATTTTCAACAAAATAATTAAATTTTTAACCATATGGTAGAATTTTGATCCAAACCAGATGAACTTCAAACCAAACATATAATACTGAATTTTCCAACAAAAAAAAAAAACTTCTAGCCTCAAATAGTTGGATTTTATTATCATGTTCTAATAATTCATTTCACATTTATGCGAAAAACCGAGAGAAACGGAAAGTCTCTTAAAAACAGAAAAGAGAAGTAATCCTCAAACAGAGTAAAAGAGGTGACAGGGAATAGAGTATGGAATCTGAAATCTAGAAGGAACTTTCGAACTTATAAAGTTCTTATTGAACTGTACCATTGCAGTGACATCTTTTCCAAAAATCGTAAACTTTGTTGGAATTGATCATCAGGAAACATACTAAACGTTATCTAAGTTCATAATGTTACTTCCACTGACCCCCTTTCTCCAGTTCTTTCCAATCGTATTTTTTGGTGTAGCCCCCCTCCTCACAAATTACTTACGTAGTTTATAAACCTCCTTATGGCTTTTTCAGTTTTATACCTTCTAGAATTAGACTCAATCTGAAAAAATATATTTTTGCTGGTTCAGAAAGTTTTCTTTCTCAAAAATCTAATTTTCTGAAATGGTCCTTCCGTCCCTAGCCCTCTCTATGCGGTAACCTAACCGAATTTACCCCATACCCTAGCCAAGTTCACCCTGTACTTTAAATTACTTTAAAATATGAAAAAGGGGGGAGTGGAAGTAGGCCAGGTGAGGGAGATGGAAGTAGGAATACATAGGATAGGACCTAATATGAAAGTTAAGGAGATGAGGTAGGGGGTGAGCAATAGGGTGAAGAGAGAGATTCAAGCTATTTGATTAGAGTCTTAGTAGGCTCCAAAAGCCTATTTTGTAGGCGCATGTCACATACTTTGACAAATTTGTACATTTTGAATTTGCAAAGTATTCGTTGCTTCAAAAAACTTTGAATTTAAAATTCATGATTCTTAAACGCTATCTTTCTGAATTGTGAACATGTAACGAATAACAAATTTAAGTTGGTTTACATATTTACCATTGCCTTGGTTTATCATTGTTAAAGGGTTAATTCAGATATTGATATTTTTTTTCCAAATTCTAAATCTTTGCTTCTTTGTAGAACTGCATGCCACGGAGCCGGAAGAAGGTTCATATATAGAAGAACGTCAATGGCGAGGGCAACGGCAAAGGTCACTGTCGCCGCGGACAGCACGGCTAGTGCTAGGGCGACAGCAAACGATAGAGGCAAATCAAGATCATTTCCAAATCGCACATTCTAATGACGGTCAGAAATGTTCAAAATGATATTTCTTGCGAAAATATGATTCTACTATAAGTTTAATAATCGCACTGCATTTACATCACAAAACTGCACATTCGGTGGTCTAGGACTAGGATGGTATAAAATATGATAGATAATGAGAGGAGAAAGAATGTGATGTTTGCGCGCATATCACCCACTTTGACAAATTTTTCCAACTTGAATTTGCAAAGTATTCGTTGCTTTGAAAAACTTTGAGTTTAAAATCATTTATCCTTGAACGCTATCTTTTTGAATTGTGGAATCGTGAATAATGACAAATTGGAATTGATTCATATATTTTCAGTGCATCAGCTTATAATTGTTGAGTGGTTGATTTAAATATAAATATTCAGACTTTTTAAAATTTTCAATCTTTGTTTTTCCGTAGAACTGCATGCAACGGAGCTGGTAGAAGGTTCTTCTCCAGGAGAACGTCGAGGGCGAGGGCGACCAAAAGGGTCATCGACAACGCGAACACCAGGGCAAGTGCTAGGGCGACCGCGAACGAGACATATAGATCCAGATCAATTTCAAGGCGCAGATCGTAATGACGGTTAGAAATATTTGATATGATATTGATAGCGTAACAATGATTCTATAGACAAATTCAATAATGGCACTGCACTCACATCACAAAACTGACTTACGGAGGTCTGGGATAGACCTAATGTAAAAAAGTACATTGTTGCTGGTTCAGACATTTCCTTTCTCGAAAATCTTATTTTCTAAAATGATCCATCCGTCCTCCTGTTCTTTCTCAACCTGGTAGGGGAAGCTGAGAATGTTTCTAGCCGACTTTACGCTGTAGCCTGACCGGCTTCACCCAATAACACAGCCAATTTACCCTGTACTTAAAATCACTTCACCCATTACCATACTGGACCTTATGTAGTATCCTAGGAGCGCGAGGAAACAAGTAGTTTTGGCTCATGATTGATAACAGGTTACTTTAAATATTGATATTAAATCCTATTGAAATTCCAAAGCTTTGTTTTTTTACAGAACTGAATGCAAGAGTGCCGGGAGAAGGTTCATCTACATTAGAACGCCGAAAGCCAGGGCGACCGCGAGGGTTCTCGCCAACGCCACTACCAGGGCACTCGCTAGGGCGACCGAAAGGGTCGCGGGCAGATCAAAATCAATTTCGAGTCGTAGATCCTAATGACGGCCCACCACATAGAGTTGTCTACTATGGGCAAGTCGAAATAAAAGTGTGGCTAGATGGTCCTTTGGTTCGGAAAGCTATCTATCCGAGCAATTATATTCCTCAAGGGAAATATTATGCATATCATAATTTTTTGATCCGTACTTTGGAAAGAGGTGACGTCACATTAGTGGCATATATCAGTGAGCAGGAAACACTTACAGGAGTCCGAGCTCCGTATCGAACAGGTAAATCAATGTCGGGTATGATTTCTCGTACACGTGGAATTAGATATTTTGAAAAGTATTATCAGTTCGTTGCTGAGCTTATTATATATAATAACCTTGAAATTTATTTATTTACTTTGGTAACGTTGAAGCTCCTACACGAAGAAAAATGAAAGGTCAGTCGGGTTATTTAGATGTGCCGACTTATTATATTTGAGGGGCACCTATAGGGCAGCTTTTTAGACAGCTGAAGCGACTATCATTAGGAGAAAATTAAAAAGTTTGAAATCTTTCATTTTAAAGATTCGACTTGATCACCTTGAATGGTCCACACGACCATCACAGAGAGCTGAACTGTTCATCACAGAGGGCCGATCTTATCATCTCAAGATGATTAGTTCGGCCATGTCCTCTAATCAGAGGGTAGTCGTGATTATCTCATTGTTTCTATGTATGTTGTCCTTCCTGTTGGTCTTTCTTGAAAACGAGATGATCTTATTGCCCACCCGAAAATCATAATTTCATTATCCTAATAGTGAGTCTGACCATCTTATAACCTCCAGACTCCCATAAAATGAGAGACTCCCTCATTATGTCGAAAAAATCACAGAAGGCCGTTTCGACAATGTAGAAGAACGAACTGGCTTGCTGTATTTTGACTCTCCAACTTTAACCATCCATTTTTCCTCTAGTATTTTGCCGTCCTACTGTAAATTTCCACAGGGCGCCCTATGTAGGAACTCATATCGAATTGAACATAGATCCCTATATTAAATTTCATAGGTGAATTGGGAGAAAAAACAAGATATGAGAAAATGTGGGCAACCATATGGGAACCTCTATGGTAATCACTTGTAGTAGTATTTTCATTTCAAGAGCGGTTGGCGACTTAGGTAACTTAAAGTTCCTGCGAAGTTTTTTTTGTATACGAAAACATATGTTATAAACATGTAAATAATTTTTGAACTTTTGAAAATTGAATCGCTTTGTTAATACGCACATTTTTCTCTTCTTTTCAAGGCCATAAATACGATCTAGAGCCTACTTCGTTGGTGTGGTATATTAATTATCGTTCCACTCATTTGAAGGTTGGAGTTGTTAACTCAGCCCCAACAGAAGTTAGCCTCATGTCTGGAAATTTACATGTACCTGAAGAAAATTCATTCGATTTGGAAACTGTAGCCGGCATAACATTTAAGCTGTTCAGAGAATGGCGTAATTTTGAAATTACTGGAGCTGAGTTTGTTTCTTATAATTTTGTAACTGCATGAAGATTATTTCATTCAAAAGATAAACACCAAATAAATAAGAACTGTGTAATATTTTCCCCGGGGATGTCCGGGGATGTGTTCGGTTTTCATCTTTCACTATTTGACTCTTTTTAATTGATGTATAAAAAATGTAGTGATTCAACTAACTGGACTCGAACCCTAGACAGATCCTGTTTGTGGCAACGCACCTACTTCACCACTTCTGGCAAAAGTGCAAAATTTTGAAATAATATCATCTTGTATGAACTTCAGTACTCAAATTAAAGGATCTAATCTGTGTAAAAATATATATTATTTTCGATTCTTTTTTCCTTGTCTAAATGGTTCTCAGTGAGTTCAGAACCTGAAATGCATATTTCTTATGAAAATAGTTATTTGAGACAAGATTATTCTTTACTATTATATAAGTACAACTGTTTGGAAAGGAGGATAACAAGGAGTTTTTCCAATATTCTAGGTTTCGGCCTTCAGCAATGTGTAATTTGGAAATGTATCCAAATATTTTTAATGAAGCTTTGGAAAAGTAACGTTGTATCAACACAAATTGGTCTTGATCGAATATTTTCTTAAGCTGTGAGCATACGTCATGCTATGAATGAAGTTTTAAATAAACGTGTTTTTTTTCAATCAGCGTTCTTTCTGATTGTAGCGACGACAAACTTTTTAACGGAAGTTCATCTATTTTTCAGGACCCCCTATCCCACCAGATGCCAAATAACCTTCAGGACACATCTTACCTTACAGAGCCTCTTACATTCCTCCGAACACACCTTATTTTACTTGACCTCACTTATCCCTCGGGACTCCCTTAGTGACAGTTCCCCCTCCGTCCCACGGAATCCCAATAATCCCTTAAAATTTAAGCTATCATTTGCTTCGCCCCACCAATGGTTTGAAAATATTTTTGCTACACTACCAAAAATGTTTGTCCAGGCTGATGATTATGTTGACAAATAATTATGACCCTAACCTTTGTGAATAATATTTTTCAAATTTATCCATGCAATGTCGATTTTTTGGAACACATTGGAATCTACTTTTGAACTGAACCTTGTAGATGAGTTCTTAACAAAAAGATGAATTTTCACCAAAGTGTTTCAACTATTTATCAAGCAGTGAAATTTCTGATCAAAAAAGATTGCTTTTCAACCAAATAATTACATGTGGACATCATCATTATCTATATTCATCATCATCATCACTACTATATATAGTATTCGTGCTGATGCGTATCGAACTGGAGGCACAACAGATTTGACGCTGCGATATTCATAATATCTCCAGCATATCTATCTCTTGAAACCATGAATTCCCTCTAGTCATTATATGAATGATTCTCAGAGAGAATTTTCTGAGTAGTGCCAGATTATTTCACCAAATAATTACGTTTTCAACCAAATACTAGAATTTTGAACCAAACAAGATGAATTTCCAACCAAAGATATGATGATAGACTTTTTAGCCAAAAGAAGTAACTTAAAAAAACTGTTGGATTTTCCTATATGGTTCTAATAATAATTGATTTTGCATTTAGGCGAAAAAGCAGGAAAAAGGGAAAGTTTTTCTAAAACCGGGAAAAGAAAAAGAATTCTTAAAAACAGGAAAAGAGTTAATAAGTGAAGAGTTTAATATCCGAGATATAAAAGTAATTCTCAAACTCATCAAATCATCATTGTACCGTATCTTTTCCAGGTTTTCTTTCGCGCAATTCGCAGAGATTGTTAAAATTTATCATCAGAAAACATACCCCCCCTTTTCCTGTTTCCCAACGTATTTTCAGCTGAAACTTCCTCTCCTTGCCCTAAAATTGGTAAAGTAGTTTATAGACCTCCCCTTGGCCTTATAGTTTCATAATATCTAGGGCTGAACTTAATTATAAATATTCATTATTGTCGGTTTAGGAAGTTTTCTCTTGAAAATCTCATTTTTTAGAATAATCCATACATCCATCCGTCCGTCGTACTTTTTACCGCAGAGGTTGCCCCTAGCCGACTTTATGCTGTGCCCTAACCGACTTCGATCCATATCCAAGCCAAGTTTACCCCGTACCATAACTGGTCTTATTCCGTACCCTAGGAGTAGGGGTATTTTGTAGGAGTAGGTGTTTTGGAAAAAAAATATTGCAAAAAGCTAATGTCAAAATGTAAGAACTAAGAAAAAGAGTTAAAAACTCCAGAATAACTAGATATCAAAGACAAATTTTTTATAACGTTTTTGAACCTCTCCAAAACCGTTCCAAATTCAAAAATCGGTTACAAAGTTACTGATTGCTAAGTGCACTGAGTGACCTACAAACGGTTATTCAACAATAATTTGAAAATTTGTGGCGGCACAAAATTTTGTATGTATCACAATTATAGTTTCTCATTTTCTAGGCATGATTTTGAGCAGCAAAGTAACAGTAAAGTTAAAAAATTTAAATTTCTTTCCTAGACTTTTTTATGTATCCCAGGATGTTTGACTTAAAATTTTTCTTGATTTGGAATTATCTTGAAAATGCGCGAGAGCATGTTTTCTCAAACTAATATAAATTCACACATTTGTTTGGAAAAAGTTTGATTCATCGAACCTGACTATCTTCCAGCATGAATACAGGAGAAATGAAATTGTTTTTCTTTTCTTCGAAAAACAGAATTTTTTCTGATGTACAAAGCAAATAAGAATGGCGGGTTTCATATTTTTATTTTTACTTTTTGATCACAGCGATTTTTTCCGAAAACCTCGCTTTGAGAGACCTTGGCAAATTTTTATATCACAAGCTAGATTTATTTATCTGATAATAATTTATTTTTACACAAGGTATGAAATTTCGCATCCATGTAGTCTTCACACATTTGAAATTTTTATCATTCTGATGGTTTTTTATGTAATCATGACGGTAAGTATTTCAAAAGTGATTAGTATATATAGAAGTGAATATGTACAATCTTTCTCACTCATCATTTACGAAATCTACCTAAAAAAATGAAAAGCCTCATCAGCACGCTGCTTCTTGCAATAGTGGTTTTTCTGCAGTATGGTGGTATGTGTACTTAATATAATATATATCTCAAATCAAAATATGAAATATCACATGTTACCAGAATAAAACGTTTGAAAATTTCAGGCTAAAGTTTAAAATATTAAATTATTGAGATCTCTTAAATTAACATATGTTACACGTAAAGACGCTGTAATTTGCAACTAGCCAAATTTTTCGCGTACGTTTAACACCCCCCGCTCTCTCGCGTCAGACTTTTTTCATTGTTCTTAAAATGGAGAATGATACTTTGCTAGACACTTACGCACCCCTGCACGTATCACGTATTTCGTGAGTGATCCCTGACGGTGAAACTTTTTCTCAATTCAAGGCACCACAAATATCGATATTTTTTTCCTCTGATAATTCATTATTTAGTTTTAAATGATCCTGCATTTGAAATAGTGTAGCTTTAATAGAGTCAACATTGCATATTTCATTTTTGAAGTTATTGAAATTTTTAGGGTTTCGTAGCCACCAACAGATACCCTTATAATTTCGGCTGGATTTCCGTCCATCCATTTGTGCTACCAACGTGCTACCAACTATCCCTTAAGATCCACCTTATCCTCTGGGATCCTTATCATCTCATGGGATACCATTTATTCCGCTGGACTCGTCTGATTTCGCGGAAAATCACCTATCCTGAGAAAATTTCTCTATGCAACGGGACTTTTTTCATCTTACGGAACCCCAACTATCCCTCGAAAAGCAACTTATCCTTTGGAACCCCATCTGGATAAATCCTGCGTGCCAGTTTGGCCAAGGTGGCTTGAGGGATAGGTTATTCGTTCGAAATCCCCTTATCCCACGAAACTTCATCTAGCCCGCAGGACCCACCTCATTTCTCGGGACCGAACCTATCCCTCGGGACCTCTCTACAGGACCCCAACTCTCCATCAAGAACCCTTAATCACGGAACAGCATCTATCAAACAGGACCCATTTTTCGATTGAGACGCCATTTATTCCCCATTACCCTCTTTATTCCATGGAAAGTCATCTATCCCACGAGGATTCCTGAGTAAAAGCACCCTCTTTATACGACAAAACTTCTACTATTCTTTTCAAAAAACGCATCCTTTGGTACCGAATGTAACTCATGCGTCCAATGGGACCCCATCTATTTAGCACGAACCCCGTATTTCACAAGAATACAAATATTCCTTGGGACACACTATCCTACGTGACCCCGTGTATGTCACGCATACCAGGATTGTCGGAGTGCCCCATTATCCCAAGGGACTCTGCTTCTTTTTCATTGGCACTCCCTTTGCAACAAGTCATACCTATCTGGCGGGACCTTGAATAACTCTTAAGACCTAAAATATGCTTTGGGATCCTCTTTGATTCATGCTTACCAACCCAAACCCCGGGATTCCCCTCATTTAACGGGACCCCATCAGATCCACAGAAACATCCTTATTGCATGGGGACTCACCTCTCTTACGGGGCCACCCAAATAACATGACCCCCTCTAATACATGGAGTCATAACTATTCCTTGAAACTTGAACTATCCTAACCAACTTAAGTACATATTATGTACATAGTAAGTATACATACATACATACATACATACATACATACATACATACATAATAAGTACATTATTCGAGTTTATCGTGTGCTATAACTGACCTTATTTCTTACCCTAGGGGTAGAAGAGGGACAGTTTTGGGAAAGTTCGTGGTCGGGCAGATGAAAAAGAGGAATGTGGAAATGGGATCTGATGATGATTACTTAGGACTGACAGCAAAATCTGCGAAATGAATTTTCTCCATGCTGGCGTGTTTAAAAATTGTTGGCAAATATGTTCGTAAATGATATAGTAGAATATACATAGACGACTCCAGTTGATTGAGCAGGCAGAGAAGAGATTTTTTCAAATGTGTTCACACACAATAATAAAATATTATTCAACAAAATATTAGATCGATAAAGTGAAATGAATACTGAAAGCAGTTACATATTTGCCTCTCATAGGTTTGAGATATTTATTCCACATTAAATTAAACTTCAACCTAAACTGAACTCTAAACTAAAATTGGGTAGATTGTTCATCTTATAAACTAGATGGTGAAAACTTGCGTAAGAATAGACAAACAAACTTAAATCGAGTTAAGAAGCCGACCTGAAGTGTCAAAATTGCAATTACAGAAAATTGTTTATTTTTTATGATTATTTCGGACAGATCGCTGATTGTGAAAACTTGCTCAAATTATTGTAAACATCTTTTAAACGTTCCAGCAACACAAATCATTGCAAGTGGACACAAAAATGTCAAATCAGGAATTGTAGAGAACAATTGTAGAGAATAGCTTCAAGTAGCAACTGTAGAGAATTCAGGTCGAAGTAGCTAATTTCAATATTTATTTCACTTCACTGAGACCATATTTAGTTGAATAAAATTTCATTATTTCATGTATGAACACATTTGACAAAAGCTCTCCTTCAGTTGCTCAGTTAATTAGATTCGTTTATTTGAAGTCGTAAATTTATTTCATGGATTTTTCTGCAAATCCCAAGACTGGATGAAGTTTAGAGGGCAAATTTGGGGAATGTAAGTCGACCGTTCGACGGCTAATGTTGAGCTGCGGAAAAGGGAGTAACATGAAGGGGGAAGGCACCAACCGTTGCGTTCCCCTGACCATTCCGCAACTAGACATCAGCCGAAGTAAGATAGGTGATTGAGGTGGAAGTAGAATCGGATAGGATAGGATAAGATAAAATATACGAGGAGAGGAAAAAGGAGGAGGCGAAGTGATAGAACGAGGAGGGAGATTAGCCACGAAAACCTTTTTTGAAGACGCATGTCATCCTATTTAACTTATTTTTACGAGTTGAATTTGCAGATTATTCTTTCCTTTCAAAAACTTTCAATTCAAAATTATTGATTTCTAAAAGCTATGTTTTTGGAACTGTGCACTCGTGAAGAATGAAAAATTAAAATTCTTCAGTTATCAGTGTTACAGTTCAGAATTGTTAAGCGGCGAATAGAGAGATTGATATTTAGTGTTTCTTGAAATAACAAACCTTTGGTTTTTGTGAAGAACTGAATGCAACGGAGCCAGGAGAAGGTTCATCTACGGGAGAGCATCGAGTGATAGGGCGACCGCGAGGGAGTCGAATAAATCAAGATCAATTCCGATTTGCAGATCCTAATGACGGCCCACCACATAGAACTGTCTTGTATGGGATGACCGAAATTAAAGTATGGCTAGATCGTCGCTTGAAAGTGCAAAAAGCTATCTACCCAAACAATTACATTCCTCAAGCAGCATATTATTCATTCTACAATTTTTTAATCCGTACTATGGATCTAGAAAACCTCAGATTGGTGACATATATGAATCAGAGAGGAGGACTGATAGGAGTCAGAGGACCGAGAAGAACAGGTAAATAAATGTGTAATATGATTTTTGGTACACATGGAACCAGAAAATTAGAAGAATGTTATTTGTTCGTTATGAAGGTTATTATATATAATAATTTTCAAAATCACAAATTCTGTTTTTCTACATTGAAACTCCTATATTTTCGAGCTACTGAAAATCTCCACATGGGGACTTTCATAGGACCCCATACGTAAATCTGAGTGGATTCCCATGTGAAATCTTATATGCAAACTGTGACACGAAACGGGATAGGAAGAAATACGGACAATCGTCGCTCACGTATCGCTTGCTTTTGTCTTATAATTTTTTTGAACCACCCCGTTCGATAATTTCTAAAAATCTATGCAGATATTAAAAACGATAGTTTAAAAATTATTTTATTCTGGAATATTACAGTATCGGTAATTCCATTCCCAAAGATTCATCAACATTGCATAAAAAGATATAATAATAAATCAAGAAAATATTGGTACGAGTACGGACGATAAAATTCTCCGCGATACACGGGCTGGAACTTGCGGATCACATGCTCATTGAGAAGAGTCTAAATTGGTGTTTTCTGGATTGTTGTCGTGACCATGAACTAAGTGGGTTTTAGTCCACTAGAGAGATAAGTAATGGTATGTGCCTCCGCCAGGTAACACTTCACCCCGCAACTTAGATTCTTCCTAATGAGCATATTCGCACCATCCGGTTTGCGGAAACTTGATGCTTGTTGATAATCGACTGTGTATTCCGCTTCTTGCAAAATATACTATTACTGATTCAAGAAATGTTGTCTTGCTTCAAGAAGATATTGTTCAGATGACTAAAATTTGATTCAACACATTAAAGAGCAACCAGTCGTTATTCCCTTTATATTATCATTCCATAGCCTACAGTTTCAAATGATTCTGCATCCAAGATCGTGCAAACTAAATAGATATAATTCACATATTGTTTCTTCAAAATTGTTCAACGTTTACAAGTGAAATTTTCCAACTATTTGATGCTCTGAAAAAATTCTACTCAGAATGAGTGATTGTTACAAGATGTCTTTTCTCATTCTGAACTCTCAGTGAATATCAAATTCGATTTCCTAAACTTTCAGTGCTCAAATTTGGAATCGTTCACAATTTAATATTGAAATTAATTCTTCATCTTTTTAAATCTACGAATCTATCTTTTGTTTTCAAGGTCAGGGTTACAAGCTAGAACCTACTGCATCAAAATGGTATATTAATTATTCTGCCAAACACTTTAGGCTAGCAGTTAGGGATTCGGTCGTGTATCAAATTAGCCTCATGCCTGAGAATGTACATGACCCTGGACAACATTTATTCGAACTAGTTAATGTAGCTGGCATACGATTCAAGGTGTTCAGAGGGCCTAACACACACATTACGGGCGCTGAGTTGGTCTTCTCATAATTGTATGAAGATTATTCTACACACAAGATCATCAATGAATTTATGAAAATTGGTTAATATTGTTTCTGTGTATATTCTTGAATAAATACATGATTAACTAAAAACTACTCTGATGTGATGTTTCTTGCCTAGTTTTACTGATACAATTTGTGACATAACAATATTTCAGATGATTGGACACAGGAACTTGAAGAACGTATTGAATAAAGAAAATATATAAGCTTGGTGGGACCTTGGCAAATTTTATTTCACATCCTGGGTTTATTGTACAGATAATAATTCTTTTGTAGTTAAGATATGAAATCCTTTTTTAATATCGTCTCCGTATATGGAAAATTTTCGTAATTCGAAGGTTTTCTGGTTGACCATGAAAACGAGTAATCCGATAGTGATTAGTATATATAGCAAGGAATATAGTTAATTTATCTCATTCACCGTTCAAGATATCTATCTAAAAATATGAAGATCTGCCTCACGACGCTGCTTTTTGCAAACGCGGTTTTTCTCCATTTTGGTGGTAATTGTACTTAATATGATATAAATCTCAAATCTGATTATGAATTATTACATATTCCCGGAATGATGAATTTGAATCTGCTAAGCTAATGTTCAAAATATTCAATTATTGAACTCTTTCAAATTAACATATGTTATCGGCAAACATACTTTTATGTAAGATTGGCCCGATTTGCAGTTTTTTGTTTTTCAGCCTGAAAATGTTTATTCTGTTAATTATATGCTCGCAATATTTATGATATTTGATTCCTGAAGATTTTGCTAATTAATTAACCGAACTCAAAAACTTGAACGTTTAAGGGGCTTAATTTTGTACAAACCGAAAATTAAAATAGTTAATTTTTCTTTTTTTTTCATTTTTCTGGTGATAATTATTGGAGTTTAATTGCAACATATGAACAACACATCCCTCCGGACCCTCGTAATACATTCCAGAGCCTATGCAGAAAAAATTTTCGTGGAGGGCTTTCTTGATCCGTTCAAATTTTACGTGATTTTGACGTTCAAATTTTACGTGACCTATCTTGTTTTGTTTCGATTCAAGAAAATTCAACTTTATCCACTCAAAAATTACCCGCAACAAAAATTGCTCTCTGCTTCTTCTGTCATTAATTTTTTAAAGAAAAAATATGTTTAACAGACGGGGTGAATTTGACTAAGATCATGAATCTTCCACTGAATAAGACCAACAATTTCGGACAGGCGTTTTATTGGCCTGAATCAATTTTCTCAACCTAACTCATGTTTCTCTAGAAGGTTGTGGTCCAGTTTGATTTAGAAATGGGTAGTTTGGTATTTTTTGTTTATAAAGTAATTTCATTTTCTTGCATGTTCTGTCTACAGTTCCATAGAGATAACTAAAAGCTTGAAAGCGCTTCTTTGTTTCTTTTTTTCAATTCAAAAAATAAAAAGGTTGTGCCGCTCTCTTTGTGTCCATATTTTCGTTTTTGGAAACACGCCACATCATTGATAAGGGGTTTTCGCAAATGGTTTCTTCTTTCAGCATGTTTCTTTTTGTGAGTTCGCAGAGCTAAGTGAAAGCTCGAAAGCAATTTTTTATTAAAAAATAAAGCAGTGACGCAACTTTTAAGATGTCAAAATCCAAGATTTTTGAGACGTGCCGATTTTTGGCAAGGGCTTTCTCGCACATGATTATTTTTTCGGGAGCTCTTTCCGCGATTGAATGGATCTAACTCATAGCTCAAAGGTACATTCCAGTTTTCATTTTTAATTTAAAAATAAATTGGAGTTTTTGTTCGTTTCGCGGTTTAAAAAAGCCAAACAATAACTCGAACTGTTTTCGCGTTTTTTTGTTTGAAATTAATTCCGTGAAAGTTAGACAGTTTTTTGTTTCTCCTGTAAAAATCAAGGCTTAGCACTTTCCTTCGTATGTATTGCAGCCGCTCAGTTCAACTTTCAAACAAGCAGTTTAATTTTTGATCAAAAACGATTATTTTTTAACAAGATGAGTAGTATCCTTTGAAGCCAAAAAGAATGTACCTTCAACTATTTGGATTTTCTCATTATGTTCTAATAATACATATCGCATTTTGGCGAAAAAACAGAGAAAATTATTTTAAAACAGGAAGGATGAATCATTTAAAAAAAAGGGAAAACAGGGGACCAGGTGAATAGAAGAACTAGTATGTAGTATAAAATATGCGATTACTACTTGAATTTGGAAAATTTATAGCTCTACAACATTTATTTTTACTTATGCGTTGGGTTGACTTCAAAGAAGAAATATGGATTACTTAATATTCGAGATATATTTCACATAAAATGCAGATTCATTAATCCTTCAAAAATGCAGAGAGTTCTGAGGTAGCCTGTGCTGATCTGTTATAGAAAACACTATCTCTTCTATGCTAAATATTTGGTGATAAAATCACAGAATGGTTCCCGCAGGATGAATCGAACGAAGTTTAATTTATTCTAGTCTATCGACTTATTTTCAATACAAAATATCCAAAACATAAAATGCTAGAAGTTCGAGTCCTAGGACTAATCTCTCACGAGGCGTAGTTCAAAAAGAAATATAAATCAGTAAAATATAAGAGTCCGGAGACTCATTTCCCGCACGGAGATTTTCTGAGTAAAAATTTCAATTCTCAAGTCCGCAGACTGACTTCTTCACTCAAAGTTTTTCTAAGTACAAGAATTTAGTTTTCGCGTAAGAATTAAGAACATAAGTTAAAAAAAGACTTCTTCGTTGAGGCGTAAAGTATTTCGCAAATATACGCACAGTGGAGATCGCTCGCACTCAAATAACGCTCAACTAATTAGTTTAGTCTCTTATAGACTCGAAAAAGTAACTTCCTCAAAATATTGAACACTTTCGATTACCCTCAATATTCAAGGGAAAGATTTCTAGGTCCAGAAAGGAACTTAGAAAACTCTGATCTCCTAGACGGTGCACAATTTCTACAAGGGAGGTGAAGAAGGTCGCGCCCTGAATCTCCTGATTCAAACGAGAGAGCCTTTTTGTGTTTGTTAAGTCAAAAATTGAATTAGAAAACAAGAGTAAAATGACACTGTGATTCGAGGATATAATCCTGTAGCCTGTATCTTCGGATGCTCCAGATCTGTCTCGCTCGCCAGCGAGCCCCCCAGTGCCGATCTGGAGCACAGAATCCCTTTCTGAGGGTTCGCGCCACCCTCGCATAGAGGCATTTATTGCGGTATGGAGTATGTCTACAAAATCATCTGATTCACAGAAATTATTCCCAAAATGCTTTACTCTGAGGTTCACAAGCACATCGCTGTCTTTGATCCGCCACGGCCTGTGAGAATGTCCAGCACTATTTTCACCTGTTTACTTCCCAAGTTTAGAAACTTTTTAAACATTTCTGAACATGGTTTCCTGGTAAACGTCTTAGAGTGTATTATACCTTCTGCCATCTTCCAATATCTCGCATATTCTTTCAAGAGTCACTTCTCGATGGCATGCTTAGATGAACCATACGAAACTCCATAATATGGTGCAGGTCCTTTGAGGGCTTCCTTAGCCCTGCTTTGTGCAAGTATATCTGCTTTCTCGTTTCCTTCGATGTTCTCATGTCCAGATACTTAGATCAAATTGACCCAGTTTTTTCCGGAAACTATGAGAAGCTCTTGCAGGCAACTCCAGAAAAGTCTGGATGTAAAATCTTCCGATTGGAGAGCTCACAAAGCAGCTTTGCTATCGCAGAATATATGTAAATATGGTGATTAACAAACTCACGTTTACGAATCTTCTCCAGGAATGTCTTAGTAGCCTCGATTTCAGCTTGAAATACCGTAGGGAATCAGCCAAGTGCGATTGTTATCGCCGCACCAGGTTTCATCCAAAGTATTCTAGTTCCAGAGTCAAGGGAATCCTTATAGCTATCCATATACCAGGCGAGTCCTTCCGTTGTTAATAATTTACTTCATCTCTGTTCATCATTCAAGTCCTCCCTTTCCAGGAAGATAAGCTTAACAGGCGTTATGAACGGGTATTCTTCTGGCATGTTATCAGAGTGCATACCAAGGATCTCGTCCCCTGACAATACGCTCTTTACTGGATCATGCAGATCATCGAAAGCCGCATCCCTGTGACCTTCCCTTAGGGAAAGTCCATGTGCGTTTGACTTATATCATGAAGTTACTTTTACTAGCCCCCCCCCCTTTCTCATTCCATCACTTATTTCCAATCAGTTTTATGAGTTTTAGCAGTTTTAGCAGTTTTAGCAGTTTTAGCAGTTTTACACTCTCTGGGGCTAGAATGGAATTGAAAAAATATATTTGTGCCTGGTTAATGGTCTATCCGTCCGTCCATTTGTCGTACCTTTTTTCCCCAGGAGAAGGTGTAGAGGCTACCCCTACCCGACTTTACACTCTATCCTGCACGACTTTACGTCATAGACTAGCTGACCTTATCTCACACGCTAGCCAACTTCACCCCGTATTTTAAATGGTTTTACCGCGTACCATAACCGACTTTATCACGTGCCTAAGGGGCAGAAGAGGAAGAGTATGAAAAAGTGTGGAGAGGGGTAGATTAAGAAGGGGGAATTGGAAGTAGGGTAAGTAAGGCAGGTGGAAATAGGATCGCACTTCAACTTATTTTTGCAAGTTAAATTTTCAGATTATTTAGTGCTCTAGTTTAGAATTGTTGAATGGGTAGCTTAGATATTGATATTTAGTCTTTTCAAAATTACAATTCTTCGTTTATTTTTTACATAAATAAATGAAACGGAGCTGGAGGTGGGTTCTTCCACTGGACTACGTAGAACGCGAGGGAATAGAGGAAGTCGGGAAAATCAATTTCGAGTACCAGATCCGGAAGACGGACCAGCAGATAAAACTGTCCACTATGGGGAGATCGAAATTCAAGTGTGGCTAGATCGCCGTTCAAGAGTGCGGAAAGCTATTTATCCGGAAAATTGTGTTTCTCAAGTCGGATATTATATTTATCACAATTTCTTAATCCGTACTATCGCTCTAGATGGCGTAATATTAGTGGCATATAAAGATCAGGAAGGAGGACTCATAGGAGTCAGAGGACCGAACAGACCAGGTAAATGAATGTGGAATCAGGATATTGTTACAACTGGAACAAGAGAGTTAGGAAAGTATTATCAGTTTGATTTCAATTTTGTCGTATATAGTAATCTTTAAATCCATTATTCCGCTTCGTCCACATTGAAATCCTATGTTTCACCCTACTGAACATCTCATCATGGTACCCTATGTAGGAACCCATATATGGGATTTCACATGTATTCCTATATGGGGAAATTGGTACATGAAACGTGATATGAACCAATGTGAGCAACCATATGACAACCTATATGGGAACTACATGAAGTAATATTTTCATTTGAAAAAAAATTTCATCCATATTCGTACGGATATATTCTTAATTCAATGCTAATATTCTTTCTGTGTTGAAATGTACAATGTATACGAAATTTTCCAATTATTCAATGTTTTAAAAAACATGCAATTTAGGATTCGAACCGGTTAATGTATGTCATAATTGTATGAATATGGTTCTACACACAAGATAACCGACGAATTCATGAAACTTGTGTAATTTACTCCTATTAGTTGTATATTATTGAATAAATGCTTGAAAAAAGTTGAAGTGGAAATCTAATAATTTTGGAGACTAGGGATTACAGCAAATAGTTTATGTACTGAATTCAGACTTTTTTAGGACTTTTTGAAAGTTGTAATAGCTTCTCAAGACATCTCCATTATTTTTTGTCCATTCGTACAAAATTTTGAACTTGGATTTTTTCACAGTGAAACAATGAATAAAACCGAATTGGCGAGTGCTATCAAAAAATGGTTTCAAATAATGTGATATATCTTTTTGAAAGCTGAAATTAGTCCTTGTAACTTCTTTTCCTATTTCACGTCATACGGCTAAGAGAAATTATTGAACGAATCTTTCCCGCTGTATAGAACTTACATATGGACCTATGGAACTGTTAATTGCCGATTTTGATAAAACTTTGCACATTTCTGAACTACGGTGAATAATCGATAATATTTTTTTAAATCGGATTAGAAGCCATTCTAAGGGAAGAAGCTACCTCTCGTATATAAAGGGTGGTCTTCACGTTCCTACTGCAATAAGTCAGGTCATTCAAAAGGTGAGATGTTGAGGTTGGGTGGGGTTTCAGAATGACAAACCGTAGCCTGAGGACCACCTCAAAAAGTCAGTGTTACAATAAAAATTTATGGGAATTTTTTTTCCATTTCTGAGCAGCGAGATGGATAAATATTCACCGAAACTTCCCAGCTGTATAGAATTGTATGTTACTTCATAGAAGAGAATTTGACTACTTGGGTGGGTTAGCAGGTCTATCACTTGCAAAGGCAAGGGAAAATCATTCTTACACCCCAAAAAAATATTATGATACAATATAATGATGATATAATATCAAATGACATGATATAATATTATGCGATGGGTGACTATTTCCTCAATTTGTTCTCCTTCATAGAAACGAATCTTACTGCGTGGGTTCTTAGGGAATCTTCAAGGAGACGTTAGAACAACATCAGCTCGAAACTCGGAATGTCACCGAGGTTATCTGTAAAATTTTATTTAAAAAAAGTGTTCATGTAAAAATATATTTCTAAATAAAATACATGTGTTATGGGTTCTTGAAATTTATCAAAACTTTATTACAATTATCACTCCTAGATGAATGTTGGGATAATTTTTCTATTTCAAATATCGCGCCAGAAGTCTATTCAAATCGATTTTAGAGATCGATAGTGAGACCAGGCGACGCTGTTGACATAGTTTCTGTTTATTTTTTTTTACTGCTTTGGATATCCAATATTTCATTGATTTTTCATATTTATCGCAAGTGCTGATAATCAGCTGGGACTTTCCGCCCCGAATATGGATTTCAGATTAACGAGCATGTACAAGTTCCGGCTTGAATATTTGGAAAAGTATATGAAAGCTTAGCGAGAACTTCGCAAACTTTTATTTCTCAATATAGGTTGATTGTACCAATAATAATTTAATCCTATTTAAGATATAAAACAAGCAGTCTTATCAGTAGAAAGATAACAAGCAATGTATATTGCGTCTTGTTTTTAATGTTGACTGTTTATTCTAGCCCAAGACACGTCATCATGTGTCTTCTACGTAGTCTTCACAGACTGGAAATTTTCACAATTCGGTAGGTTCTTCAAGTAATCATGACGATTAGTAATGCGATGGTGATGAATGTATATATATAGCAGTGCACAGGTTCAATCCTTCTCACTCGCTGTTACAAAATCTGTCTAAAACATGAAGAATTGTATCAGCATTCTGGTTCTTACCATAGCGATTTTTCAGTATTTTCGTGGTAAGTGTACAAAACATAATATGATTCCTATGTCCGAATCATTGAACCGATTTTAGTTGACATATGTTAGACGCAAAGACTTGCGATTCGCCCAATATAACAGTTTTTTTATTTGAAGCTTCAAAGTGTTTAGTTTTTCAATAAGATGTTTATGATATCTTCGATGCATAATATAATTTAATTCCTGAAGTTTGCAATAAATTTTCATCTGAACAACACTCAAACTTGCAAGTGATCTAATTGTGACTGCAGCAAAACTAAAACAGTTTATTATTTAATTCTTGATTGTAAACTTTTTCTGCTGAAAATTATTGTTGTGAAATTATAGTATATGAGTGTATAAATTCAGAAATTAAAATTTTCAACCAGGTTCAGAATTGTGCAAGCTCAAAGAGTACCCACGTATTGTAATCGAAGCTTCGGCAAAGATAACATTGAATCAACACAAGTCGAGTTTGCTCGAATATTCGTTCAAACTGTGAGCATAAGTCAATGTCGTATAATGAATATAGTTATGAAGAAACTTATTTCGCTCATCCAACGTTCTCTTTGTTAAAGCTGAAAATAATTTTCCATCATATACGCCAAAATGCTCAAATTTTATTTTAGGTTTTCCTTCAATATTTCATTTTTCACTTCCAAATGTTCCTGTATTTGAAATTCTGCAATTCTAACAGTTTTAGTTTTGAATATTTTAAGTTGAAAAGTTATTGCATCATTTACGGGTTTTTGGCTGGGGGCAGAATATCTTATATTTTTTTTGTGGGAGGTTGTCCGTTTATCCGTCTGAATTACTTTTTTTCTTGGGACCCCCTCCCTTTTGAACCCTCTTCTTATGGTGGAAGTCTCAGAAAAATCTAAAAAAACTCACAGATATTCTTTCAATATTCTTAAATGCAATACATTTTTCAAAATTCTCAAATATCCAATAATTTACTCTTTATGAGGATTTATTTACGAATAATTCATCAATGAAGAATTAATAAAGATAGGAAGCCGTTTCATGGCTCCAAATGTGCAGTTTCTTGATGTGAGTGCAGTGTAATAATCAAATTTATGTGCTGCTGTGCCTACGCACCAACACTGATCAAAGTCAGAAATATTAAAAAAATGTCTAGTGTAACAATGATTTTTTTATAAATTTAATTATCGCAATGCACTCACATAACGAAACTGCACATTAGGAGCGCTTTTAGGACTTCTTATCTTCATTCATTCTCAAGATAAAGTATTTTCAGATAAATCCCCGTAGAAAGTAAATCATTGAATGTTTGAAAATTTTGAAAAATTTATTGAATTCAGAAATCTTGAAAGAATATCTGCAATTTTGTTCAAATTTTTCCTAATGTTGATTGCCTTCTGGGAACAGATGAAAGTTGATGCTTGAAATCGTTAAATCGTTAACGAACATAATTGTTAACACGAATTATCATTATTTATAACCTTCTTGTCCTATATTAATTGCAGACAGATGCAGCTTTTGCTAAAGTTATCTGCTTTTCGTCAATATTTCACTAAATGTGAACTTGCGTTTAAATAAATTCAACAAGAATAATTTGTTAACAAGTCCACTTTTCACTTAGCGTGGCTTGGTAATTAGTTAAGTTCATGGAACAAAATTGTTTGAACAAATTATGTAATTACTAATTATAATTGAATATAATAACTGTGTTCTCATATAGTGATACGAGCGAGATATTTGCGTTTTTTTTCTAAATTTCCCACATTTTGTCAACTTTTCACTTCGTGAGATAATGATTAATTTCAGTTAGCGAACATAATTAATTGAACAATTTAATATTGATTATAACTATCTTATCTTAGCAAATTGTTAGAAAATTCCAGTTTCCTTTGGAATTTTTAACATTTCTTCGACTTTTTATATATAAAAATATGATACATGATTAATTGATAAAATCATGTTTTTCTAATTTTTTCATTTTTGCCAATATATTCTACTGAATTCAAACAGGTATTCAAAATATTCTTCGGATTTTCTATATGGATTTTATTGAATGTAAATTTGCCATAAAGTAGTTACAAAGAGCCTTTTTGCTTGAAATAATATTATTATTTCTTGTTTGTTCCTGAATAGAAAGCCAAATAGAAGCTGAAAATTTCAAGAAAAAACCGCAACTATCATAATGATTTCCAAATGTTAAAAAACTGCAGAAAAAATTGTAAATTTCTAGCATTATTCTTGAAAAATAGTATTATAAATAACAACACATCATTCAAAAAATAATTTCTACTAAATGTGATTGATTATTCTCTTGATGCAACTGAAAAGTTTGAAAAAGGTTTGGAAAATCAGGAAAAGCCGAGACTTTCTGAATCTATTCTACGAGGAAACTGCTAGGAACAATCCGGACCGAAGAAAACAAATTTACCTTACTTCTATTACAAATTAAAAATTTCGTTCTATAGTTGATTCATCGGTAGCGTAAAGTTGACCTAAGATTTAATTTCAAATAACTTCGAAAAATAATTTATTGCTTATATGACACTTGCAGGATATATTAAAGAAAGAGAATTTTCTAAAAACACTTAAATATCCAAACAACCGTATATTGCCAAAATAGCTTGAATTATCCACAAAACACGCATTCAAAAAAAGACTAGTTGAATACTCGACCAAAAGAGATGAAATTCAAAGTAAATATTGCCATTTTTTTAATTGTAAACCATAAACTTTTGAGCAAGAAGGATTATTTTTTCACAAGAAAAGAATGGAATTTACAATAGACTCTTTAAATTCTGAACTAATAGGTGAATTTTCAACAAGGATGATTCTTCTTCTTCAAATCAGTACACATTTTCAAAACAACTGCTTCATCTTTTAATCAGATAATTGAATTTTCAACTAAAAATAATATCTTTCTAAAAAAGAATATATAATAAGTTATATTTCAAAGAAGAAAGATATTTATGTAGGGGATACATTCCTACAGTAGATTCTTATCCCGATGTAGATAATCAGTCATTATAAGCGAAAATTAATTATAATTTTAATATATTACCATGTATCGTGTCTAAATATTACTTACATTTAATTGATCAGTTTTCATACGTTAGCATTTTAAATTAATTTTCGCATAATGTGGGATCATGATCTACTGTAGGGTGGCTTTCCTATATGAAAACAGTTGAATTCCACCAACAAATTGAATTTTCAACTAAAATGATGAATCTTCCATAAAGAAAATGAATTGTGAAGAAAATAGTTTAACGTTCAGACAAATAGTTGAATTTTTTGAAAACAAATGAACTTGAAACAAATTAGTTCAACATTTGAGCAAGTGGATCAATTTTCGACCAAAAAATTAACTACTTAACTGCTTGCTTCAAAGTTGAAATACTGTGTTAAAATTTATTTTTTGTTGTTGAAAGTTTATCTATTTAGTTGAATTTGAAAAAAAAATCCTCTGTTCGTAGTTCATTTTCTTTGGTGAAGCATTGTCATTTTGTTAAAAAATTCAATTTTTTGATCATGGGTAGCTTTACCAATTCAATTTGATATCATCTAAATAATGGAATCTTCAACAAAATAATGAGATTTTCTACCAAATAGTATAATTTTAAACCAAGCGAGATGAATTTCAAATTGGAAATATATTTTTTTTCATTTGACTCCTATAATATTCACAATCTATTCGATGGAATAATAAGTAAATCAGGTAGGAGCTAATTACGAGAAGATTTACTCGAATCTACTTGATAGATCCGAAGGCTTGAATCTTGTGAGTCCTTCTGTCTGACCTCTGTGATCGCGGTGGATTACTACATTCGGCACATAAGAGGGATCTGGCACAATAGTTCTCAAAGTTTCAGATTAAAACCGTTGAATAATTTGGATGTATAAGTTGCTAGCTAATCCCCAGAGCTATATGCCATACGACCAGATGGGTTTTAGAATGCACTTCTACAAGATCAATTTACTCTCGAAGGATAGTTGAGAATTCCTACCCAGAAGCCAGCATAGATTACTGAATTTGAGCCTAATCTGTTCCCGTTCAGTCCTGATGTGCTTTGTCATGTGAGTCTTCTGTCAGGATGTAGTCTAAGGTACATCGCTTCTTCAGACTGGTGGCAATGTTTTATTATTTAGTGAAACTGGGGGACAATTACCCTTGCACATTGTGAAGGTGACATGAATGGAGTTCGATTCGTTTGCTTTCATCCTACACTTCTTTGAGCATCCTTCTTTTTGGCGCAGATGCGATAATAATTTCTTCGAAGCCACTGCTGGTTCGGAATGAAATACCAATACAGCTGTGTCGTCAGCGAACGTGGCAGTTTCAATTTCTCTTACTGTTGGCAAGTCCGCAGTATGAAGAAGGTATTAGGTCAGACCGAGTACAGTTCTTTGCGGAACATTAGGAGAAATGGATGATGCGATGTATGTTCTTGTTGCAATTCAACTTGAAAGTAACATTCCGTCAAGTAGGACTTTGAAATTGAGAACAAGTTGTGTGGGACTTTTTGTTTAATTTTGTAGAGCAGTCCATCATGCCAAAATATATCGAAAGATTGAGTGATATCTAGGAATGCTGCTGAACAGAACTTCTTCTCCCCTAAATCCTGGTTAATTTGGTCGAACATTTGAAGAACCTGTTCAATGGTAGCATGCTGTTTTTGAAAGCGATCATAAGTCATAAGCGGTCATAAGTCTCATGGCGCAAGTTGAAAGATTTGTAAGAATCGTATCTGTGATGAGATAAAAACTGGTCTTTTCATGAACAAAAAATTAACTCTAAGCCAAGAATAGTTGCATTTTATTATCAGGTTCTAATAATTCATTTCGCCTTCATCTGAAAAACTGAGAAAGAGGTAAAGTTTCTTGACAGAAGGGAAGAGAAGGAATTCTTTGAATGGAGGAAAAAAGGTAAAGGGGATAGAGTGAAGTCTGAAATCTGAAAGTAATTTGCCAACTTATCAGGTTGTTATTGAAATCTACCGTTGCAGCAGAATCTTTTCCAAAATTCGCAAACTTTGTTGAAGTTGATCATCAGGAAATATACTAAACTTTATCTAAGTTCATAATGTTACTTCCATCACCCCATAACCCCTTCAGTTGTTTCTCGTCGTATAGTTTACCGTGAACCAAACCCCTTCCCCCATAAATCGGTAACGCAGTTTATAAACCGCCCCATGACTTTTGAGTTTTATACTCTCTAGGACTAGACTCAAGAATCTTATTCCCTGAAATGATTTATCCCTATGGAAAAGTAAGGGAAAGGAAAATATGAGAAAGTCTGGAGTGGAAGTAGGGTAGGTGAGGGAACTGAAAGTAGGATTTGATAGGATGGTATGAAATATGATGGATGAGGAAAGGAGAGAGGGGGTGATATGTGGGCGTATGCCACCTACTTTGACTAATTTTTCATTTTACATTTGCATACTATCCGTTGCTTTGAAAAACTTTAAAGATTATATAATTGATTCTGGATTGCTATATTTCTAAATAGAGGAATTATAAACAATGACAAAATAGAATTGATGTAAATATTTCCAGTGCTTGCGTTTATAATTGCCAATTGGTTAACTTAAATAATGATATTTAGTCTTTTTAAAATTTGAATTTTTTTTCACAGAACTGAATGCAACGGAGCCGGAAGAAAGTTCATCTACGGGAGAACCTCGACCGAGAGGGCGACCGCGAGGCTCGGTGACAACACGACGCCCAGGGCAATTGCTAGGGCGACCTCGAGCAAGACCAGCAGATCAAGACCAATTTCGAGTCGCAATTCCTAATGACGGTCAGCAATATTCAGACTGATATTTCTTGCATAACAATGATTCTATTACGAATTTCATTATTGCACTGCATTCACATCACATAACTGTACATTCGCTGCTCTAGGACTAGATCAAATGTAGAAAGCTTATAATCGTTGGAAGGTTCATCTGAATATTGATATTCAGTTCTTCTGAAATTCTAAATCTTTGTTTATCTTCTACAGAACTGAATGCAACGGAGCCAGGAGAAGGTTCATCTTCAGGAGAACCTCGAAAGCGAGGGCGACCACGAGGGCCAGCGCCATTGCGAATCACAGAGCAAGTGATAGGGCGACCGCGAGGGTCGGTGGTGGATCAAGATCGATTTCGAATCGCAGATCCTAATGACGGCCCACCACATAGACGTGTCTACTATGGTGAAATCGAAATTGAAGTGTGGCTAGATGGTCCTCAAGTTCGCAAAGCTATCTTTCCAAGGAATTATATTCCTCAAGGTCCATATTATAGCTATCATAATTTTTTAATCCGTACCTTGAAAAGAGGTGACGTAACATTAGTGGCATATATCAGTCAGCTGGAAACACTTACAGGAGTCCGCCCACGAGATCTAACAGGTAAGTGCATGTGGGTCATTACTTTTGGTATACGTGGAACCAGAGATTGTTAAGCGTTTAATTTTGAGATTGATTTTAATCGTTTTATTAATCCACAAATATTTCTTTCTTTCAAGGTCATAAATACAAGCTAGAACCTACAACATCAAAATGGTATATTAATTATCATTCAACTCACTTGAAGGTTGATGTTATTAACTCAGTCCCAACAGGAGTTAGCCTCATGTCTGGAAATGTACATGTACCTGCAGAACATTCAGTCGAACTGGCAAATGTAGCTGGCATAACATTTAGGTTGTTCAAAGAATGGCCTGATAGAATTACTGGAGCTGAGTTCGTCTCTTATTCTTTTATGAATCCATAAAGAGTATTCAATACACAAGATAAACACAAAGTATATGAAGACCTGTGTCATATTCCTCTTATGTATATTCCTGAATAAATACATGATAAACTGAAAATTACTCTTATAATGGTCTGTTATGCTATTAATAGTGAAAGTAAATGTTCATCTATGTGTTCAGTTCTGCTGCCCCGTCATTCAATTTTTTCTAAAGGATGTATCAAATATGTAGGAATTCAATTCGTTGAATATGAAATAGTATTGGCGACTGGAATCATTGGAAAAATATACTTTTTTCTTTCATCCATTTTTTCCTGATTTAAATGGGTCTTAGTAAGGTTGGAACCTGGAATAAATATTTCTAATAAAAATGTGTTTTTAAAACCAAATGATCCTTTTTGAAAAATGATAAGCTCTTATCTAGAGTTGAAGTCGAACTCTTTGGTTGATGATTTTTTTTTTATTTCACTGAATTAAACTGTTTTCTGTTAAAAATTGAAATCTGTTTTGGTTCCAATATTGACTATTGCATTTCTTGTAGAAAATCAATCTTTTTTGTTTGAATTCGCCTGCGTTTGATTTATGATGAAATTTTTTTTTCTTTTTTTTAGCTTGAAAACTCAACTATTTCCTCGAAAATGCATCCATTTTTATAAAAAATGAATCGTTTTCGTTTCAAACTTCAACTAATTTGTTGAAAATGTAATAAATTATGTCCTAGAATCTTAGGCGTTTCGTATTGAATTCAGTACGGAACCTAATGATTAATTGAAAAAAAAATGTTTTTCTAATCTCGTGATAAATCACCCTACTTCCGCCATTTTGAGAGAAATTTTGGCCGTTAGTTCTAATTATATATAATTTTGGTATTGTTTTTTTTTCGAGGTTTTTATCACATCTAATTGAGGAAACAGACTCGGTTCGCAAGGGGGTATGGGTGTGGTTATTTTTGACTCCACGCTGGGAGCTTCAATCTTTCTCTGGTGATCTGCGACGAAAAAGGCGAGAGGTGAAAAATTTCTACACCGCATGTCTGCGGTGTAAATAGGAATATTTCAAATAAAACTTTATATTACATGACCAGTTAACAATTTCAAATTTGTAGACTATACATTTTTGAACGCCCAATTCAGAACAATTCAAATTGTTTACACGTTTTAATTTATTATGAATCTTTTCTATTATTATCATCTCGAAGTAAATAATTTCGTTATCAGATGTTGATATTGGGCATTTCAGAACTAAAATTTTCGCAATGGATTTTTGCAATAGATTCGATCCACCGCAAAATTTTGATCACAATTTCTTTTGAATTATCCAACCATGTCAGGTTTTTATTTTTTTGTTTTTGGTATTAAAAGAGTCCAGGTATGAATCATTGGAAATGTTCAAAAAAAAAAAAAGCCAGCCTTTCAAAAAACTGATCCTTCTCCTTTGAACTTTTTTACGTATTTCAGGACATTTGGCTTAAAAATGGAAATCAAACTGAACTATTCTTGAAATTTTATATAAAAATAACAAATCGAAGATATTGCCCGATAAAAAGAACGTGTTGCAGGTATGAAGCTTGTATAGATAGGAAATTATTGCCGGGTATTAAAATTAAACCAGAATAAAAATTTTGAGAAGTTTGTAAAAGCTACATTATTTTTATTTTCAAGCTTGAAAACTCAATAGTTTACCATTTTTTGTTTGGAAAATTTGCAATTTCATAGTTATAAATGCCTAAGGAATTGAGATAATTTAATTTTATAAACTTGAGTATGATTTTTTTAATTTGAAGTTAGTTCTAGCTTGTGGGTTCCAGTTTTGGGTGGTCACATTTTATACTTCACAAGCTTGAAAAATTCATATCTTTTTATTTGTAAAACTAGATAATGATATAACTTCGCTTCGAAGGCCGGGTGTAACGTTTAGAGTTTAACGTTTAGAGGCAATTTGGCACCTAGGGGTTAGGAAGGTGTCCTCATCGCCTCCTGGGGACACCGGACGACCTCCTCGAGCAAGCAGTCTCACCCCTACATGAGAGGCTCTGCAGGGGAGGACCTTCATTTCCCTAGCTTCTCGTGGTTACAAAATGAACACGCAAGGAAGTCATTGACATCACTCCCCGCGCCAGTAGTTCTACGGATAATATCAGGAAGTGGAGGGTTTCACATGAACCCACTCTTTCAGATCACTCACAGATAGAGTTCGTGTTGGTATCAATTATACCCGCTGGCCCAAAATGGGTCAGAAATCCAAGAAGAACGGACTGTGGTCAGATTTCCATGGAACTAAGATGTGCACTTTCACAGGTTCCCAGGTCAATTCGAGTCGTGGATACCATGGAGATTGCAGCGAAAACTTTCACGGAAGCCAGCAAAGCTACTTATGAAAGTAATTGTTGACCTACACTGGTCTGGAAGGCTAGGGAGTACACTGGTGGAATGGGAAACTCGACGAGCTTCGCAGAGGAACTAGAGAGAGGTTCAGACGTGACAGTAGTGGCACAACGGAGGAACTATGGACGTCATTCACAACGATGAGGGACGAATACAGAGGTGCAATACGTAAGCCAAAGCAGGAGAGCTGGACCAACTTTTGCACAGATATCGAGAAGGGAGCTGAGGTGGCTTTCTCGATATCTGGACGCTATTCTCGGCACTCTGAAATTGCCCGAAGGTTGATACTCGGAGTCGGACGGGGATACCTTGGCTCACCTGATTAAGGCAGATTTCCCGTGCTCCAGTCCTCTAACGGAGGGCTGGAGAGGTCATCATAGGGCTGCTTGTGAGACTTGCTAGGGCTAGTCTGACGTTGGGATATGTCCTGACATCATTGAGGGGTACAAGAGTAGTCTCTATTTCGAAAGCAGATATGATCGGTTATACCTCACCCAGGGATTTCCGGCTCATTAGCCTAACATATTTTTCACTAAAAACAGTGGGAATACTTGTAGATAGATATATCCGCAATAAGGCCTTGTCAAGTAGGCCACCCCACAAGGAGCAATACGCCTACAGGGCTGGTCAATTGACGGAGACGGCCCTAAGTGGAGCGTTAAACCTAATTGAAGGTCAACTAAAGGAGAAAGGCCCCGTGATTGGAACCTTTATGGACATCGCAGGAGCCTTCAATATCACCTCTGGCGGCCATGATTACATATGGTGTGCCTATTGCAGTCATGGAATGGACGGGCCACAAGTTGGCTGACAGAAATCCAACTACGGCTAATGGTGATACTGTGGTAGCTAGTAGTGGATGAGATGCTTCATCTACTTTCGGGTCAGGGCCATTACGTCATAGGCTATATGGACAATATACTAGTTATCGTACGTGGCCAACATCTGGATGCGCTCTTCGAAGTAATGCAGCAAGCACTGATGATAGTGGATTCATGGTGCAAGAAAGCTGGACTGTCGGTAAATCTGAGTAAAGGAGATGCGGTTCTTTTCTCCAGAAGGTACAAGTGAGGAACCACGAGTACATTGAAACTTCGAGGACAACAACTGGGAATCAAAGAACGAGCTAAATATCAAGGAAGCATTCTGGATAAGAAGCTGTTATGAAACGGGCACCTGGAGAATAAGTGCAGGAAGCTAGTGGCGATTCTATGGCTCTGTAGGAGAGCCATAGGGAAAAGCTGGGGCTTGAAGCCGGAGACACTTATGTGAATGCACAGCGATCTTGCGACCCAGGCTAACCTATGCGGCGGTGGTCTGGTTGAGCAGAGTCGAGCTGTTCACTTTGAAGCCTCAACTGGAAAGGATCTGGGGACTCTTTTTGAGAGGCGTCACTGGAGCCTCGAAGTTGATACTCAGGATGGGACTAGGTGAAGATCTCGTTCGACATCGCGAGGAGGCCGACCCTAAATATGCCAAGGAACACAATGATCACTCGCTACCTCTTCGACAAGAAGTATCAAGTTAGCCTATCCACGAAGGAGAGATGGGTTAACGGCGACGCCCACCTGCCCAGTGATGGAGACAACTGGTTTACAGATGACTCCAGGAACGAGGAACATCCGTATCTGCTCAGACAACAGGGCTGCTATATTAGCCTTGAATGGAACAACGACCACGTCGCTGCTAGTGTGCGAATGCTTGAAGGCACTTAATATGTTAGCGACGGGAAACGAAAAACTCAAGCTCGGAAGGAATTAAATCAAGGTCCCTTCTCTCGTCTGTGCGGAAAGGATCATAAAACAGCTAGTCACATCCTTTGTCACTTCTTCGCGGTTGCGGGGAAACGTTTAACACTCACGGGCAACCACTGCATCAGTGAGTCAGAGACATCAGCCAACAGCGTGACTGCGGTCCTCTTCTTATGGAGAGGGCTATCGGGTCATGCTTAGGCTCACAATGGGACGCAACGGGTTTACCCAAGCGTCAGGGATTGTGACGGTCTCAACCAGAACTAATAATTATAATTTAAATTCAAGATAGAAAAATCTTTTAAATTGATATTATTTTATTCCATAAGCTTTTGTTGAATAATTATTCAATTTAGGAAACTTGAACTTTTAGGTAGTCCAATTTGGACCGCACCGAAATTTATTTTCCCTTCTTTAACTGTTTTCATAAAAATATATTCTCGATGAGGTACATTTTTTATGGC
The DNA here is from genome assembly GCA_932178445.1 of Andricus quercusramuli. NCBI lineage: Eukaryota > Metazoa > Arthropoda > Insecta > Hymenoptera > Cynipidae > Andricus > Andricus quercusramuli. The sequence goes on along the minus strand of CAKNXH010000530.1, from coordinate 56,183 downwards.
TTTCAATCATTTATAAAAAAATTGCAGAAATCATCAATCGTATGTCTGTTGGAATACTTTAGCTATTTTGAACATTGCGCCAGAAGTCCATTCCAATCGATTTGAGAAATCGCTAGAGATTCCAGGTGGCGTTGATGAAATAGTTTATGTTTTTTTTTTGGCCGCTTTGTAGATGCAATATTTGAGAAATTTCACATATTTGTCGCAAGCGCTGACGATCCGCAGGGACTTTCTGAACTTGGCACATTTTTATTTTCCAAGCTAGGTTGCTTGTACTCATAATAATTTTATTTTACCTAAGATATAAAAGAAGCTGTTTTATCAGAAGAAGGACGGCGTATAAGGTCAATCACATGTCGTTTCTAATTTTGACTATTTGTTCTAGCCTAAAAACATCATAACGAGTCTTCCACGTAGTCTCCCCAAATTGGGGATATTCACAATTCTGTAGGTTTTTCACGTAATCATGATGATGAGTAATACGATGTTGATTATTATCTATAAATAGCAGTCCACATGTTCAATCTTTCTCACTCGTCGTTACAGAATCTATCTAAAATATGAAGATATGTATCAGCATTCTGGTTCTTATAATCTTGATTTTTCAGCATTTTGGTGGTAAGTATACATAATATAATATAACATAAATCCTGGACCTAAATATAATATTTCACATATTTCCATTATGAAAAGTTGAAAACAATTAAGCTAAAGTTCAATATAAGGAATTATTGAACCCTTTCGAATTAACATATGTTAGACGCAAATACGCTTAGATTTATGATTCGGCCGATATAACAGTTCCTTGTTTTGAAGCTTCAAAATGTTCAGTTCTTTAATTACATGTCTTTGAAATCTTCGATGCACAATACTATTTTATTCCTAAAGCTTCTGTTAATTTTTTAATTAAACAAAACTTAAACTTGTAAGTGGTCTAATTGCGACTGCAGCAAAATTAAAATAGTTTAGTATTTAATTCCTAATTTCAAACTTTTGTACCGAAAATTATTCAAGTAAAATAAAAATATGTAAATTAACAAATCCAATCAAATGGGTTCAGAATTGTACAATCTCAAAAAGTGCCGAAATATTGTGAATGAAGCTTCGGGAAAGATAACATTGAATCAATATAAGTCGAGTTTGCTCGAATATTCGTTTAAACTGTGAACATAAGTTAATATCATACTATGAATATAGTTATAAAGGAACTGATTTTGTTTATCCAACGGTCTCTTTGCTGAGGCTGGAAATATTTTTCAATCTTAGGCACCGCAAGAACCAGTTGTTATTCTAGATTTTTTTCTAAGGTGAAACGGTAACTTTTTGCGATCAGTTTCCACAGAACCACTCGCAAAATGGTCCTCAAACTGAAATTTCGTTTCTTGCATTGTAAAAAGCAAACCGACATCGATGATGGACTTCTCTTGAAAATAAAGATATTTTTAAAATTTTCATTTCATCAACAAAACCTTAGATTATCTAATTCTGAAGATTTTTGATGCTCAAACTAGGAGAAGTCCGACATGCGGAAACTAATAATGAACATAATACGAGTAAAGTAGGATTGATTCAATTAATTGTAGTCAACGAAAATGATGGTTTGAACAAATTAAATAATTGATAATTATAACTTATTATAATAACTGTCTTCTTCTGCAGCAATACCAGATGTTTGCTCTTTTGTAATTTTGCACATTTTGTAATTTTTATAATTAGTGAGTTAATAATTATTACTATTTAACAAACACAATTGATGAAACAATTTATTATTTCTTATAACTATCTCCTCTTAGGAAATTGCTAGGAAATCACAGTTTGCATTGAAATTTGCAACTTTGCTTCTGCTTCTTGAATATAAACATATAATGGATAATCAATAGAAAAAACGATTCTTAAAATAATTTCTTCCTTTTCTGTCAATATATAGTTTTCTGTTGAATTTCATTTATTATCACCACACTTCAAGTGGAAAGTAGGCTCAAAGCTAAAAATTTCATAGAAAATTATTTTCAACCTGAAATGATTATCACCTTACGCTAAGGGGATTTTCAAAAAAATAGAATAGTATTATAAATAATAATACATCGTTCAAACAATAATTTCTGCTAGAAACAATATGACCCAAGAAAATATGACTCAAGATTTATTTTCAAATAATTTTTTGTTTATGTGAAATTTGCAGGATATATTCAAGAAAGTTAATTTTCTACAAGACACTCAAATTTCCAAACAACTAAATATCTCATAAATAGTCTACAATATCCACAAGAGACGCATTTTGAAAAAAAACTTTGTTGAATACTCGACCAAAATAGATTAATTTTAAAGTAATAATTGGCATTACTTCATTGGAAAGGATACATTTTTAGCCAAGATGAATTCTGATTTACAAACAAAATATGAAATTTTCAATAAACTCATTACATTTTCAACCAGAGGTGAATTACCAACTAAGATGATTCTTCTTTTTAAAAAAAATATATATTATAAGCACAGGTAGAAGTAAAATAATCCATTCTAATTTTAATATATTACCACGTATTGTATCTTAAGAGTTACCTGCACTGAATTAATTTTTTTTCATACATTGCCATTTTAAATTGATGATTATTTACTGTAGAATCATTATCTACTCTAGTGTGGTCTCCTTATGTGAAAAGAGTTGAATAAAAAAAAAGAATTTCCAACTAAAATAATGAATCTTTAACTAAAGAAAAATTCTGAAATGAAGAGTTTGAAATGCAACTAATTAGTTGAATTTTTAACAAATAAGTTTTGCATTCAAGCAAGGAGTTGAATTTTTGACTAAAAAGGATACTACGTTACATTAGTGATCTTCTTGAATCTTCTTTTTTCAAACAATTATTCTTTTGTTGAAAATTCAACTATTTAGTTGCAAATTGAACTCTGTTCTGCACTTTAAATGAATTTACTAGATGAAAAGGGGGAAAGTGGAAGTAGCCCAGGTGAGGGAGATGAAAGTCGGATTACTTAGGATAGGACTTTTTTGTAGGGGCATGTCACCTACTTTGACTAATTTTTACAACTTGAATTCGCAGAGTATTCGTTGCCTTCAAATACTTTGAATTGAAAATTAATGATTCTTAAACGTTATCTTTTTGAATTGTGGACTTGTAAAGAATGATAAATCAGAATTGATTTACATATTTCCATTGCTTCAGTTTATAATTGTTGAGTAGTTATTTTGAATAATGATATTCAGTCTTTTTGAAATTTTTAATCTGGTTTTTTCCAGAACTGAATGCCACGGAGCCGCGAGAAGATTCATATACAGTGGAACGTCGAGGACGAGGGCAAAGGTCAGTGTCGCCGCGACGGACATGGCTAGAGCTAGAACGACCGCGAACGACACAGACAGACCAAGAGCAATTTCAAGTCGCAGATCCTTATGCAGGTCAGAAATATTTGAAATTATATTTCTTGTGTAACAATGATTCTATTAAAAATTTAATTATTGCACTGCACTCACATCACAAAACTGCACAGTCGGTGGTCCAGGACTAGGATAGTATGAAATATCATAGATATGGAGAGGAAAAAGAGGGTGCTGTATACGCGCATGTCAACTACTTTGGCAAATTTTTACAACTGGAATTTGCAAAGGATTTGTTAGATCAAAAAAATTTGAATTTAAAATTAGTGATTTTCAAACGTTATCTTTTTGAATTGTGAACTCGTGGAGAGTGACAAATTAAAGTTGTTCTGCATATTTTCATTGCCTCAATTTATAATTGTTGAGTGGTTAATTTAAATAATGATATTCAGTCTTTTTAACATTGTCAATCTCTGTTTTTTTTACAGAACTGCATGCACTGGAGCCGGGAGAAGGTTCATCGTCAGGAGAACCTCGGAAGCGGGGGCGAACGAAAGGATCATTAACAGGGCGAAGACCAGGGCATGTTCTAGGGGGACCAGAAGGGACAGTGGCAGATCAAGATCAATTTGGAGCCGCAGACGCTAATGACGGTGAGAAATTCTGAAAATGATATTCTTTGCTTAGCAATGATTCTATTTTAAATCTAATTAGCGCACTGCACTCACATCGCAAAACTGCACGTTCGGTCGTCATCTACCATAGGTAAAATGCTATCCTTCTCATAAATTTTGCCTAGCATCTCAGCTGGCTTCACAATCTTATACAGGTACCTTGCATAGACCAGATAGTAAACTATTGCTGAAATATGTGAGCAGCAGCCAACATTCATACTTCCGCTGGCATATAAACACGCACATTCTAACAATCCAGAAATATCGATAATATTTGGCTCATATTTTGCGAAGCGTCTGCACACTTTTCGTAAAATTTGACGAGATTCAACTTGCAATTGCAATAGATTAGATTTTTCCGCAACGTATCGCAATTTGACCCTACCATCTTCATCAAACATTCCAGCTCAGTATGACACTGCCTGTGATAATTGATATATTCCAGTGATCCAAATTACCAAGTTTCTCTTGGTGTTTTCTGGAAAGTTGAAGATGTCTTCTGATGAGATACTTCGAAGAAAGTGTCTTTCGGAACCAATCTTCGTCTTCTGTCTCAATAGCCTGAGTGTTATCAACATCTCTTCTGACTTTCATTCTTTCTGTGATCGCACTTGGAAATTCTGCGTCAGACTGTAACATTTAAAATTTTTCGCCAGATTTGGGAAAGGACGATCAAGCTTACTGAGTTCCGAACAGAAAATTGAAATCTCTAAATTAGATAAAGAACCACAGAGTTTCAAAGACAGAATTAGTCTTATATTACAAATAGATGTAACCGTTTATATAGTCGCAACTTTGTGGATTTTTTTTTCTCAAATCGGAAAAATACGCGTCTCCTAATTTCCTATAATTTCCCCTTATCCAACGGGAGCCCATTAAGCCCACAGATGCACGGGAACTCACTTTTACAACAAAGCCACCTTTGTAACAGGACCCCCCACCCCCCTCTATTCCATGGAATCATAACTATCTTTGCCCTCCTCACTTGATATTTTCAAAAAAATTGTCCTCACGCTATTAAAAAAGTTTAGATCGGGTTCGTGGTTACGTTGACAAATAATTATAACAGTAAGATTTGTAGATAATTTAAAAATAATGTTTCCATGCATTCTCAATTTTTCGGAAATACTTTGAATTTAAGTTTGCACTGTTTCTTGTAGCTTGATCTCCAGCCGACAGTGGAATTTTTGACCGAAAAAGATTACTTTTCAATCAGATGATTACCCTGTCAACCAAACAGTGCAACTTCGAATTACACAAGATGAATTCCGAGCCAAAAATATAATAGTGGACTTTTTGCGTGAAAACAATTACCTTTTGAACAAAATTGTTTGAATTTTCTAATTGTGTTCAAATAATAATAAATTTCGCATTCAAGGGAAGCAACGAAAAAAAGGAAAGTTTCTTGGAAACATGGAAAAGAAGAATAATTCTTTGGAAAGGGGAAAACGGGAACATGAAGCGGAGTGTGAAGTCCGAAATATAGAAGTAGTTTTCAAACTTATTAGGTCACATAGTTTTTAAACCGCCTCTTGTATTCATAGTTTCCTACTCTCCTGGGCTAGATTAAATTAAAATAATATATTTTTTTGATTGAGAATCTTTTTCTCGAAAACCACATTTTATAAAATGATCGATCCGCACACCAACAATTAAGTATTCAACTTTTCTTTAATGGACTCGTTTGGATATCGTCAAGATGCGTTTGGAAAATTTTTTTTCCCATTTGCTGCAGGACAAATTTCCATTTTTTAAAAACATTTTTCAACCAATCGTTTGGACATCATTGTGATGCGTTTGGAAGCTCACTTCTGACGTTTGGACGATGAAATTGTGTGAGTTATTAAATATAAAACTCATTAGCACCATACTAGCGAACGACGCCTTCTCAAATGGTAGTGACCTTGTTTGGTCAGCCTTGTCCTTAAATATAACAGGATGTGTCATCGAGAAAACTGTGGTATCGAAAATTTCCAAAAATTTTGAAAATCTTTGGATTATCTCAATTTCCTAATATTTTCAAAATTTCTAAGATTTGAAAAATTTCTAAGATTTGAAAAATTTCTAAAATATTCAAAGTTTCCGAAATTATAAAAATTATCAATATTTCTGAATTTCACAAAATGCTGAAAATTTCTAAAATCATTCAGATTTCTGAAATTAATGTTTGAAATCTTTGAATTTCTAACGTTATTTTGAATTTCTTAAATTAACAAAATTTCTAGAATGTTCCAAATTTGTTAAAATATGAAAATTTCTAACATTTGTAAAATGTTCCAAATTTAAAATATTTTCAACATTCCTAAAATTATAGAATCGTCTCAAATTTTCGAAATTTCTAAGCTTTTCAAAATTTCTGAAATTTCCAAAACGTCTGAAATATCTTGAGAATAGAAAATATCAGGACAGCATATGATATATGATGATAGAATACGATAGAACAGGGTAAAAAATCAAAATAAAAAAATTACTAAAAAACTTGATCTTTTGTTTTCAAAATTGTGTTTTTCAAAAAGAAAATTTAAAAAAAATTTTAGAACTTACTTCCATCAATGTAAATAATAGATATTATGTTAATCTTAGAAATTTTGAGAATTTGAAAAATATACGGAAATTTAGATAATCCAAAAAATTTCAAAATTTTTGGGAAATTTCGGTACCACAGTTTTCGCGGTGACACATCATATTAGATTTAAGGACAGGGCTGACCAAAGAAGGTCACTATCACTTGATAAGGCGCCGCTCACGAGTATGTTGCTAATGACTTTTTTATTCGATAACTCACACAATTTCTCCGTCCAAATGTCATAAGTGAGCTTCCAAACGCATCCTAACGACATTTAAACAATTGATGACAAAAATTCTAAAAAAAAAAATTAAAATTTGTTCTGCAGATTGAAGAAAGCAGTCTAATTTTGAAAAGTCAATATCTTTCTGAGTTTTGCAGTCCAAACGAAACAGATTCGCTTCTAACCGCAATTCTTGGTGTGCTAAATTCACGGACACCTTGACTCCATATTCTATCAGAATTCATCCAGTATCATAACTGACCTTACTAAGCAAGTATTAAGTGAGCAAGATATCATTTTAAGGCGCATCTCATATACTTTGACTAATTTTTTCGAGTTGAATTTCCAGATTATAATCTACGAATTTCAACTTTCGTTCTGCTAATAGGAAGTGACTCCGTGTTTTCGAAATATTTTCGCACGGTGAACACGAATTTGGGCTCAAAAGTTGTCCAACACATATAGTTTTTGAGAAAATAAGGTTTGAATCCTCAAAAAAAGACATAAGGAGAAAACTGAATGGTGAAGTTTAGAGGGTCAAAATTTAGAGAGCCAGTTCGTTCATCTAGATGGTTCTTAGGTTCAAAAAATGCACCCAGTTTTAATTTTTCCGAAAGTAATTTTTTGCGAAATTCCTCATCAAATAAAGTACGTAAACGTAGTTCATTGTCTTCTCATACATTTTCCGAAGTTTTAGCCTGATATTTTATGTACAAAAAAAGTTCTTAGATTCAAAAAAAATTCGGAAAATTGAAAAAGTGATGTCAGTAATGTAGGTATTCGACTGAGTCACATGTCCTTAAGCATATTTTTAATGAGTTTAAACTGCTTTCCGATTTTTCAAATAATTGTGGAGAGTGAATCTTGCATGAGAGAGAACATGATGGAAAGTGAATTAAGCTCATTATTTTGAATTTTGAACGTCAAATTTCATGCTTCCAAGGGATTTTGGATAAAGGATATGTGTGATATTGATTTCTAAATCCACCTCAATGTTTCAAATCTTACAATTCAGTATGTCACCGAGCCGTGTCCTTGGCCTTTCATGCTCCAAAAAATGTATTATCAATGTGCACTGTTTTTGAATATCAAATTACGTCTCATATACCATGCTCTCCACAAACAATGGAAAATGCTTTCAGAATTCATTTATTTCATATGAATTCTCAGGTTTCATAGGTTCTACGTAATTTTATAATTTCCAGCCTCTTATAAGAGGGAGACTGGAATAAATAGGAGGAGGACAACAAATATAGAAAATGTGGGATAATCAAATCGACCCTCTAAGATGGCCAGGTCGACTGTTCGATGAGATCAAGACAACTAGCTGATATGAACAAATCGACCCTCTATGATGAGCGATTCGACCATGTATAATGATCTTTTCCGCTCTGTGAGATGATCGGTTCGACTCCATTAGACGTTCGAGTAGACCGTACGAGATGACCAAGTCGATACTCTGAGATGTTCGATCTGAACCCCTTGTTTCAACCTTCTAGAGATAGTCGCCTTAGCCATTTTGAAGGATTGTCCTGCAGTTGACCCTGCAATATAGTCCGTTTGCACATCTAGATGGCTAAAATGAACTTCCATTTTTCTCCGTGCATCTTTGTCGATTTGAATAACCGTGGGCACTAAACCCGGAGTCCTAGAACCTTCAAAAATGTCTCAAATCGAAGCTTATCATTTTTCCTTTCGACCATAATTAACCAAAATTTCTTCACATATGATCTTGAAGCCCTGTGTGCCATGTTGATAGACATAAGGGTTGATTTCAAAAGGTGCAATGTTATTTCAATTATCCGTGGGTACATAATCCGAATTCCCAACTAGGGTATTTCCAGAAATTTCATCTCCTTCCAAACTAAAATGGGTTGAATCAATTGACTCGAAGATTGTTTTGAAGGGTTGCTCCGTAGATCATCCTCATTAAGGGTAAGGCGAACGCTGTCACTATTTTCGATCCGCATATAAAATGTGTGCTAAAACCATTTGATTTATTCGAAGACTTCAGAAACTGAGAAGAGGTTAATTATTCAACTTGAAGGTTGCTTTAATAGGGTGCAATGTGAGCAGATCCATCCGCAAGGCGCACTGGACTTTAAGGTCAGATACGAATAAACTTTGGTTCATTGGTTTTAAAAGGAAAAATTAGAAGCTAAAATTCGAGACATTCTGGAAGGTTCTAGGACTCCAGGTTTAGTGCCCACGGTTATCCAAAATTGGCTAGAAACGACGTTTTTGAAGGGTTTCAACCTCCATTTTTCCAAAAACTATACCTGATGGACAACATTTGCTTCCAGACTCGTGTTCAGCGTGCAAAAATTTATTGAAAACACCTACCCTCTTTCCATGAGCATAACTTTTGCTATCTTCTCACATTATGAGCTCGGAAAGAATTACATATTGAAGTTGTTTTGTTATCAGCGATTTGGTTTAGAATTGTTGAGTCCTTAATCTAGATATTGCTATTAAGTATTTTTGAAGTAATAAATCTTTGTTTTGTTTTTTTGCAGAACTGAATGAAACGAAGCCGGAAGAAGGTTCATCTACGGGAGGGCTTCGACTGCCAGGACGGCGGCGAGGGAGTCGGATAAATCAAGATGAATTTCGAGTCGCGAATCCTAAGGACGGCCCAGCAGATAGAACTGTCTACTATAAAGAGATCGAAATTAGTGTGTGGATAGATAATCGTTATAGAGTGCGAAAAGCTATATATCCCACCAATTATATTCCTCAAGCCGCATATTTTGTACATCACAATTTTTTAATCTGTACTATGGATCTAGATAACGTACGATTGGTGGCGTATATGAATCAGCAAGGAGGACTTATAGGAGTCAGAGGACCCAGAAGAAAAGGTAAATGAATGTTTGATATCATGTTTAGTACACACGTTTCAATATTATAAAAAAAATTATAATAAACCAAAAAAATATTGGTACGAGTATGAGCGATAAAATATTCTCCCCGATACCCGCGTCGGAACTTGCGACTTACATTCTCGTTGAAAAGAGTCTAATTTGGTGTTTTCTCGATTGTTGACGTGACCGTGGACTAAATGGGCTTTAGTCCACTCGAGAACTAAGTAATGTTATGCGCATCCGCCAAGTACCCCTTCTTCCTGCAACTGCGCATCCGTCAGGAACCCCTTCTCCCTGCAACATAGATTCTTCTCAACGAGCATAATCGCACGTTCAGGCCTGCGAAAACTTCATGCTTGTTGATAATCGTCTTTGTATCCCGCTCGTTGCACAATATACTATTCCTGGTTCAAGAAATTTCCTCTCGCCTAAAAAAACTGTTTTATCTTTCGTAATCGTACAAATACTTTCTTGATTGAATGCTAATTTTCTTTCCGTGTGCGAGAATACACAATTTTTCCTAGCACTATGAGGAGCAACTATTTTTCATCCCATTTTGCATTAATATTTCCTATTCTTTAGTTTCAAATGATTCAGCATTCAAAATCGTACAATTTAAATAGTTATAATTTGAATATTTTTTCTTTAAAATTGATTAAATTTTACAGGGAACATCTCACAATTATTCGATGCTTTAAAAAACATTAAATTTAAAATGAGTGAATGTAAGAAAATGTCTTTTCCAAATCTGAACTTTTGATCAATATCAAATTAAATTTCCTAAGCTTTAAATGCTCAAATTTGAAATTATTCACTGTTTAATTATGAGATTAATTTTCAATCTTTCAAATAAAAAAATCTTCCTTCTGTTTTCAAGGTCAGGGTTACACGCTGGATCCTAATGCATTAGAATGGTATATTAATTATTCTAAAAAACACTTCAAGCTCGATGTTAGGAACTCAGTCCCGACTCGAATTAGCCTCATGCCTGAAAATGTACATGATCCTGGGCAACATTCATTTGATCGCGCTGATGTAGCTGGCATACGATTTAAGGTGTTCAAAGGGCCTACCGGAGCTATTACGGGCGCTGAGCTTCACGTTTCATAAATGCATGGAGATTATTCTACACACAAGATGATAAAAAAAAATTATGAAAATTCTCTTAATACTTTCTTCATGTATATTCTTGAATAAATGAATGATTAACTGAAAATTACACTCATGTAATGTTTTTTAATGTTGTTATATAGCGAACGAGAATTTCGAACGATGCGCTAAATTTGTTTCTCCAGCTGATCCGTTTTTTCCTACTGATGCAATTTGCGACATGAAAAATAGTTCAGGTGACTGGACTCGAACCCTGGTCAGAGATAACTCGTGGCAACGAACCTACTTCACAGCTTTTTTCGAAACTACAGATTTCTGAAGTAATATTATCTTATATTTTTTTCAAATTCTCAAATCTGAAAAACGAACAAAAAAGATAGTCGGATGGAAAAAGGTTTTGCAGGCGGAAATTCGATATGGATATGAAACTTTGGCGGTACTGACAAATTAGATAAAAATTTCAATTCTTTGAAATATTTTTCAGTTTTAAAATTGTTTAATTTTGGGAACCAGGATTTAATGGCAAAATATTTTTGACAAATTTTAAATTCATATAATTAAATATTTCTCAATTAAAAAATGTCGAATACAATGTTCTAAGCAATATTTATTGCAATTTTCTATTAACATAATTTGAAGTTGATGCAACAACATAAAAGACTCCTTGGTTCGAGAAGAATCGATTGACCTATAATACTGATACATTTTTTGAAGAGTAGTTTATATATTTTTTAAATCGATTTTGATTATAGGTTTAAAAAAACGCTTTTTGAACATTTTTTCACTAACATAAATCAAAATTGATGCATGAACGGAAACGATTCCTTGATTTGAGTGAGGCAAATCGATTGACCTACAATGTTAATACACTTTATTACAGAGTAAGGAATTCATGCTTAATTATAGTATTTAAAATATCTGTTTCTAACAGGAAAAAAATTTTTCATCGAGATAATTGAAAGTTGAGGCACGAATAGAAACGGCTTTTTAGACATAGACTTTCAACTTTTCACTTCCCTGTTCCAGCTTGAGAAATTACAATTCCAAATACAAAATTTGATTTGCCTGATTTGTCATTATATTTTAAAAATAGTTTTCATCATTTTGTAATTTTATATTTTCTTGTGAATTCATATTTTCAAGTTGATCGAAATGAAATGTTTAGTTTGTTGATTATCCGAAAAATTACCAATGCTTTCTCTATAAAGAAGAAAACGCATTTGCTCAGGGGAAGCAAAGTGCTCGTAAAATTCACAGCCATTCCATCAATATTTGATTATTGAATTTAGAACTGTTTTACAATTGTCAGGAAGTATCATAAAACTGGATATATTGAAAACTTCGCGTTTTATGGAGGTCTTCGTGTTAAAGAAAATCGGTTTTTGACATCAAGGTTACTAAAGCGTTTTTGTATGCAACTTTCCCTTATTGCTTATTAACTTCGCATGGTTCATAATATTTTCAAATATTCGTAAAAAAAAATCCATCCTTCTTTGGAATAAGTAAAATTCAATTCTAAATCCAGCCTCAAATGTTGGCTCAAAATAGTTCGCCGAGCTTTTTCAAGCAAGATATATGTGCTTGGATAGCGAAGTGAATTATAGAGCGTGCGGTAAAATTTGCGATTTTGTATTAATAATTTTTAAAAAGTGCTGCTTATATAACAATATATTCATGAATAATTTTTTCATTGTGGAATCGTGATTTGAATTTCAATGAACAGTCGCTTAGGATTGAGGGAGCTTCCAACCCTCCTATTCGTCTCCCCACTTCCTGTCCTTTCTATCTCCTTTTTTTTATTTTCTTCGACATGAGTGATAATTTTTAAAATCGTCGCTTCCAAAAGTCGGCAATCTTCATTCAGAATTATGAAAGACTCATTTCAATGTTTCTCAAGAATCAACATTCATTTTTCGCTCTCGCGAATGATAAATGCTATAATTCTTTTCCGAAATAGTATTACTTCTCGAACTTTCAAATTAACTTGGCACATTCATATTGACTATGATAATTTTCGAAATAAACCACACGTCTCCTCAAGTTAGAACAGTTCAGTATTAAAATATAGTATCAATTTTTTCCGAACTTCAGCAAAAAAAAAAAAAAAAAAAATGAAATCTTGGTAAGACCTTGGCAATTTTTTTTTCAGAGGCTAAGTTCAATGTTCTGATGATGATTCTTACTTGAGATATGAAACTAGCGATATTATTTTAAGAAAGGCAGCCTACAAGGTATGATATACTAGACTAGTATATTTGCACACATACATACATTTATACATATATATAGCAGTGAATGTGTTCAATCTTACTCACTCATCTTGTACGAAATCATCCTGAAAGATGAAGATCCTCATCAGCACCCTGCTTCTCACAATCGCGATTTTTTCGCATTTTCATGGTAAGTGTACTTAATATAATATAAATATTAATGTAAATGTGGAATATATCAAATACCAAGATTATGAGTTTGAAAATATGAAGCCAAACTTCAATACACGCAATTACTGAAGAATTCTAAATTACCATATGTTGAACTCAAATAAGCTTTGATTTATGATTTGCCGAATTTTACATTTTCTCCTTTTCAAGCTTCAAAATGTTTAATTTCTCATTACGTGCTCTCGAATTCTCGACAGATCACATTATTGCAATTCTAGGCCTTTCTTGAATTGATTATTCAAATTCAAGCACTCAAAATTATCGGTAGCATAATTTTGACCGCGTTGAAATGAAAAATTCTAAGTACATAATTCTTGGCTTCAAATTTTTGCCTCGAATTTTATTCAAGTTGAATTGTTATATATTTGATTACACATTCAAAGCTTCATATTATCCGAGTTCTAGATTGTGAAATCTTGAAAATTGTCAACCTATTTTAAATGAAGGCTTGCTAAAGATAACGTGGAACCAACAAAACTCTGTTTTTCTCGAATCGTTGTTTGAAATCTAAATTCAAGTTTCTTTGTTGATCCAACATTACCTTGGCTGATGTTGAGAATATTACTCAATATAAGGCAATACAATGATCACATATTATTATTATGCTATTAAGCCATTTCCCTCTCGGGGTAAGCGTGACTCACTCTGTGAGGAAGGGAGTAATGTGGGGGATGAAGTAAAGATTTTTATATTGTTATAGAATTTCCGAGTTATTTCTTTAAATAACAGGTTTGTTCCGCAACACTCTTCTGAACCAGGCTACTGATCAACCTTTCTAGTGAATACCACAAGCGAAGAGCCTCGTAAAGCCATCATAAGAAGCTATCCACTTGAACCCATTAGTATGCAAGGTTTTTCATTCCAGGCGTCATTGCTTCCACCGACACTCATCCACATGCTCTTTTTATTAACTATTGGTCACCCCAATTTCCTGTCCAGCCATACTCTCTATCTTCATCAACTTCTATGAATTTTTTCATGCAAGCTCTTGTGTTTCTGTGACTTCTTATGTCTCTTAGAATTAGGGTCTCATTGATACATTCTAACCATTCTTTCCATGGTCTACCTCTGGGCACTCTGCCATTTACTTCTCCTTAATACACTTGTTTCTTTAGTCGTCCATCTTTCATTCTCTCAACATGCCTAAACCGTCTTAAAGTATTTCTTTCACACGTGTCAACTACTGTTTCTTCTACACCACAGGTATCACTGACGTACAGCATAGTCTTTATGAAGACTTATGTATTGCCCTTTTAGCCTCACTTGATATATTTTTATTTTTAGCATTTTTTGCAAGTCTTCGATTGACCTTGCATTAACAACTTTATCAACAGCGAACGCTAACCCATGTACCCTCACTGTCCCGAGATCCACATCTTCTTCTAGTTGTTTCCTATCAACCCTTACATCGTCTCCACTACCAGTATTCTTTTTTTTTGCTTATTTTACCTTTTCCTCAAATATTCCGTTATTCAGTTCCTGGAAAATTATTTGATTTTTTAGGGTTTTGTTGCAAAAGGAACAAACCCTTATATTTCGAACTGGCTTTCTTGTCCGTGCGACATATTTTTCCCCTAAAACACTATCCCACGGAAGCCCCCTAATCACTCATGACACCCATTATATCATGGCACAAGTGAAAATAAGCTTCAGTGTGTAAGAGCGTTTATTTTAGAAATATTTTGGGTGTGACTGCATTAATCAGGGGATATCATGTATTTCCCTTGAAACTGAGGAGCCCCTCACCACTTGGTTTTGACTTTGAGCCAGGCTTTTGCATGATTAAGCGAAATATATATAATTATATTGCATCTCGGTCCGTATTTACTGTTATGGATTTATTTTTTTTGAAAAATAATGCAAAGGTCTATACAAAAGTGTTGAATGCTAAGCGTCATACCTAACCAGCTGACGGACAACAACGCGTAGGACACACTATTTGTACTGAGTATAACCAGTGAACCTAAGTAATCAAATCAATGACGGAATTCCACTACTTGGACCAGTGAAATCTCACTGATTGTCGGTAAAACACTTCTGGCTCTTCCAACCAGTGAGGTTCACTGAAAATCAGTAACATTCCACTAATTCATTTTAAGAAAGTACCCCAGCCAAAATGACCCCACTGCCCTACGAGCAAGACAGGGATAGTACGGGGGAGTGGAGGACAGATGCAGATGAAAAATACTGTATAGGGAGTCTTTTTGGATTACGTTTCCAAATTATGAACTTATAAAGAATGTAAAATTCATATTGTTTTATTTTCAGTACTTCAGTTGAGAATTGTTGAGTGATTAATTTTGAGATTGTGATTCTTCATTTTTTTTAAATCACCAATCGTCGCTTCTTTACAGAAATCAATACTTCAGGAAATCGTAGAGTGAGTTCTTCATCCAAACCAGCTCAAGGAGGGGGTCTTTTTGTTGTACAAAAATATCTTAGCGACGGTCAAGCACATAAAACGGTCAAATACGGGGATTTGGACATTGAAGTATGGTTAGATTCTAGTCGAACAAGCGTTTTGAAAGCCTGGTATCCAAACTGTGGTATTCCTTACGGCAATTTTTTTGAGAACGAAGAGTTCCTAATCCGTCTTATTGAATTAGAGGGCCTAAAATTGGTGGCATATAAAAGACATGATAATTCACTTCTAGGAGTCCGAGCACCTAAAAGAGGTAAGTAAATGAGGGATATTATTTTTGATACACGAAGAAAAAGTGTTTTAGGATGTTATTATTAGGCTTCTTTCGAGTTTATATATAATGATTTTCAAATTTATCCAATCAATTTATCCGCATTAAAAATCCCATGTTGCCGTCCTAATGAAAATCTATAAATTGGAATCTGTCTAGGCAAGTAAAATTACGGAAAGGGATATGAACCTATGTGGTAATCCATATGAGCACCTATATGGATTACTAAAAAGTTATTGAATGTTAAACCAAAAAATTTGGTTAGAACAAATATTTTCAAAATTTTGATCCCTGTAGTCTACGTGGAAACCTATATAACAATTATTAGGGATTCTTTCAGCTTTTTCAATTGAAATTAAAGGTGTAAAACATCCGAAATGATATACACTGGATTATAAAGAGAAACATTATTCTCAATAGATATATAATCATTTATTAATTATTATAATTTGTGTGCATCATTAAAATATTTCACTGTACAAATTACATTTGCTTTTGCATTTGATATTGAATTCTAGGTGACAACACACAAGCAGATCATGAATTAATTGTCATTAAAAATCTACCTGAATTATCAATTAATTGATTTCAGTGTTTTCTAATTAGCTAGTTACTTTTATGACTTCTCCACTATTCTGAAATCTACGAGCATTTGATATACGGACGTTGGACAAGGTCTTGCTTCAAGAAGAACCTAAATATTTGAGAATTAAATTTAGATATATTTTTATAAAAATTCGCCTTTTTTGGTTATATTCAATTGTTTTTAATTCAAAACAAAAAATTATTTTACTCATACATTTTTTATCGCAAAAACATCTTTTCAGACTGGAAATTTAATTTTTCTGTTGCTTGAAGATTTATAATTTTAGTTACAAATTGATCTCTTGGGCTAAAAGTTGGAACTGCTTTGTTAAAAATTCGTTTCGTGGTTGAAAATGATTTTTTCGAATGAAAATTTAATTATTCAATTTTCGGTTAGCGATTGATCTATTTTAGTTTCAAAACTGGAATATTTGTTTGAAAATTATTGTAATTTGTTGAAAATTTGTCTCTTTTGTCAGAATCTTAATCTTCTTGGTACAAAATTCATCTGTTTGGATAAAAAATTTAATTATTTGAGTAAAAATGTAATTATTTTGTTGAAAATTCAAAAATCTTCTTAAGGAGTCAACATTCTTGTTGAAAAATCATCCTTTTTGAAAATCATTCTTGAAAATTCAAGAATTTGATTGATATTTTCTTTCTTTATCGATTAAAATTTTGTTGTTGTTGAAAAACTAAATATAGTTTCGAGAATTCATCTTTTGGTTTAAAAATTCATCTCCTTTTAGAAATTTCATTATCTTTGGTTAAAAATGCAACAGTTCGGTTAAAAATTAATCTTTGACTGTTGATAATAATAATTAACCTTTTTTTTAATTCAAATTTTCGGCTTCGAGTTCAAAATTCATTTCCTTCCTTCAAAATGTAACAATTTTGTTAGAAATTTGTTCTTCCTGGTAGAAAATTAATCCTCTAGATTAAGACTTCAACTATCTGATGAAAAAATTATGTCTGTGTTGAAAATTCGCCTTTCATGTTGAGATGTCACTGTTCTTATTAAAAATTTTTAATCATTTTTAGTTGCAATATTAAAAATACATATTTCCTGATCGAAAATTCAACTTCTTGGTTGAAAGTTACTTATTAACAGTTTGTTCAGGTATATATACTGTTGTAAAAATCTAGGATATTGAGTTGTGAATATTGAGCTATAATTTTTAATTAAAGTTGAAAAAAAATATTATTCTGTTCAAATTTTTAAAAATGTTTATATTTTCTGCTCTTATATAATTTGATACTTCTGGAAGTTTTCAGTAGAACCAGGCATAAATTAAAAAATAATAATAAACGGAGATCTGCATGAAATCAAGTATCATGTTGAGCTAATTGAGGGTCAATATAAATTGAGTTGAAGTTTCTCTTTAGATAATCCAATAAATTCTTGGTATCCTGAAAACTAAGAAAATTGAATATTCCACAGCTAAATTCGAATCTATTTGCATATATTTTATATATCTTTATTGGCAAAAATTACAGAATTAAAATAATACCAATCAAATACGAGAACTATTGTTCTTACCCTACTATAACTTTATCGACATTTTTTTTATTTATTCCGTATTTGAATTTGATTTATTACTTAGATTAGATTTATTATTGTAAAACATTTTTCATTGGCCGACAATTGTATTTCCCGGGAGTTTTAGTCGTCTCTCGAAATAGTGAATTCTCGACATTTGGAAAACTTCTGACCAAAAATTTCCAAACTATCCTTTCTTGAAAAGTCATAGCAAAATATTTTCTCCAATGACATTCTTTGAATGTACAAAGTATTCTCCTAAACTTTTGTTGAAATAATGATTATTTAACAGAAAACGTCTGCAAATATTTAAAACAATTCTTCCCAATATTTCAATTCAGGACATTATAATCAGAGAATTTCATAGTTTGGGGAATTTGGGAGTAGAGAATATTTTATACTTGTGAAATTTTCGATTTTGGTACATTTATTGTCGGGAGTATCGGTATTTTCATTTTTAGGATTTTTCAATCTTACGAAAAAGTTAACAGCGAATCAAGAAAATATCGGGCGAGATTACCCCGAGAATTCGCCTGGAACGCCTTTTACCTTTTGCTTTTTCAGTGTTGTTTCATTTTTAAAATTGAAATATTTAAATTATTCGACGCTATAATAAACATTCAATAAAAAATAAGTGATTGTTAAAAGCTGCAAATTAAATTTTCTAAACTGTTAGTGTCTACATTTTCATTTGATGTGCCCTTTATTTTAAGATTGATTTAAAATTTGTTTCATTCACTGTGCTTTTTTTTTCTTTTTCAGGTCAAAAACTCGATCTAGAACCTACTGAATCAAAATGGTATATCATATATTTTTCTAAAACCTTTGAGCTCAAGGTAAAACCTGGGACAAATATGGTGACAGGAATAAGACTTATGGGTAGAAATTCATGTGAACCGAAATATTCAGCTCATCATGTTCAAATAGCTGGCATAAAATTTACAGTGTTCAAAGGGCGTTTCTCAAAATTTACGGGAGCTGAAATGGGCTTTTTATAATTGCATGAAAATCAATCTACATTCAAGATTAACTACAAATTTATTAAATGTGTATAGGGTAAGGAGGGGCAGCGCCAACCGGTAGGGCAAAGGCGACTTTGCTTATAAAATCGCTATTATTTAACAATTTTAACATTACTTTGCATTAAATAAATCTATTATATCATAGAGTTAGTGTTACGTACTGAAATCTTGAAAACTGACGATGTAAAAGGAAAATTATGCAGAAAACAGTTTTGACAACGAAAGAATGGAAGATTCGCTGGAAGAAATATAAAGTTTTCAACATTAATGGCAATACTTACAGTATGAAAATTTGACATTTTGACAGATAAAACAATATCACATTATGCGATTATAATAATTGAACGTAATTCAGGTCTAAAGTATATTAAATATTGTAAATAATTGAGGCCTCACCAGTGGGGCAAGCCCGACGAAAATAATATTTTACACGTGCTTAGGGTGTAAACGTATCATAAATTTTGTCGATAAGTGATCGGTAATGTAGAACAGCCACTTATCTTCTGGGCTACATGCAAGAAACTTATTAAATATTAATATTTTAAATCCGGCCGGTAGAGCGGGTGTTTTGTATGGGTATGGTAGAAACCTTTGCGCGTAGTCTGTCTCTAGTGGAATGTCAACGCATAAGAGGTTATATCACAGCTATCACTATTTTTATCAAAAATAACTTATTCTTCTTGCTGGAAATGTTTCAAGGTAATTTTTCCAGTATATAAAATACCACAGAAGCGAACCATCATGTTTTGCCATCTTCAGATGTTTTGATTTTCATAAAAAGCTGCGGTTGGCTTTGCCCTCGAGTGTGGGGCAAAGCCGACGAAATACAGCTTGTTCGTAATAATTGAATTATTATATCATTGTTTCATTAATTTGAGTAACAGTTATAGAAATATGGTATAAAATAATGTAGGACTCGAAATGAAAAAAGTGGATCAGTTCCATATCTTATTAACTTTAAAAAAATCATTGACTATTAACTGGTTGGCGCTGCCCCTCCTTACCCTAATATTGTCGTAATGCCTCCTTGCGCCTAAAATACGTTTCTTAGAACAAATGGAATATTCACCTGAATTCAAGCTGAGGAGGATTTTCTTTTGTTGACAAAAAAATAATTCTGCAGACAAAATTATCTTTCTGTAACAAACTGTCGAACAAACTTCACCTAATCTTAAAGCCCAAAAATTCGATTCGTCTGAAAACTAGTTCTACGAGGTTTCAAATAAAATATAGAGGACGATGTTTTTGTTTCAAGTCAACTTTTTCTCTGAGTGGTTGTTATACAACCACATGCTTGCACATGCTTCACATGGAGAAAGATGATGAGAATTAGAATTTTACGGTAACCTCTTCAGCTATACAATTCAGGACTAAGTATTTTCTTCTGCCATAAAGTACGCCGTTTAATTATTTGATCAAAATTTCACAGTAAGAGTGAGTTTTTTGTTGAATTTTATGACATCCATGCCTCTTTTCCAAATACGTTTGAAAATGATTGACGTTCAACGAAATCGCGCTAAGAAAAATCAGAATTAATGTTTATATACAATTGGTTTAAACAATTGCGGTGCAACTTCTGTAAGAAAATAATTCATAATAATAAGCGACAAATGTCCAGGTATTCAAGTGAACATGTCATTATTTCTTATAAATTAAAATACAATAAATTCAGGGAAATAATTCACTAATATTTATAAGTTGGTGTTGGTATTAGTTAGTTGGGTTTGTACTTCATGTGGCTTATAGTTTACTAGATTTTAATTTGTTAATTGAGGCTCGCGTGTTTCCGGAGAAGTCTGCGTCTAGATAAATTTGTATCGTTATAAAAAGGCTCTGGCTTGCTTACTAAAAAAATCCACGAATTATAAGGCTGTAAAGGCAGCAGAGAATGTAATCAAGTGATAAGGAAATTCGATCAAAAGATAATTTTTCGTAATGAAATATCTGATTCTTCACTTAAAATTCTTAAAGAAACATAACTTTCATGATTTATTTGATTACAAATATTTTCAAAACTTTAAGAATTTATGTAGAAGACAGAGAATCATAAAATCTTGGTAAGACATTGACACATTTACATTCCAAAAGCTAGGTTGACTGTACAGCTGACAATTTTTACTTGAGACATGAAACTAGATGTTTTGTTAGTAGAAGGACAGCGCTCAAGGTCTATTAACCGTAATGCGTCTTCCACCTAGTCTTCATGCACAGACAATTTCCAAAAATTTTGTTGAGTTTTCCGGTAAAAATAACTGATAGTGATTCATATATACCTATGCAAGTGAATTTGTTCTATCTTTTCAAACATCGAGTACGAGATTCATCCGAAACATGAAGATCCTCATCAGCACGCTGCTCTTTACGATCGCGATTTTGTTG
Source organism: Andricus quercusramuli (assembly GCA_932178445.1). Taxonomy (NCBI): domain Eukaryota; kingdom Metazoa; phylum Arthropoda; class Insecta; order Hymenoptera; family Cynipidae; genus Andricus; species Andricus quercusramuli. Next base: position 34,752 of record CAKNXH010000530.1, on the reverse strand, counting down.
CTTTTTGGTGGTAAGTGTACTTTATATGATCTTTATTTCAATCTAAATATGAACTATAATATATACCAAGAATAAAAATTTAAAAATGATAACCTAAAGTTCAAATCACGCAATTACTGAAAACTTCTATATCACCATATGTTAGACTCGGGGACGCTTGATTTAGGATTAGTGGAAATTTCCAGTTTTTCATTTCTAAGCATCAAAATAATTATGGTTCTCATTTTATCCTCTTAGAATTTACAAAGCATTACATTATTCTGTTCCTGATGCCTCCTTCAATTGATTATCTAAATTAAAATATTTAAAATTGTCAGTTGCAAAAAAGGAACTTTTAAGAAACTTATCCTTAGAAACTTTGGTTTTACCTCCTTTTCTACCAGATAATAGAAATTTCTGCTATTTCTCAAATTTTGGATCGGTTTTTTAATGAAAATTATGAAAATATAAAATTTTCTCAACTGTGTTAGTATAGTTCTATTAAATGATTACTTAGCGACTTCGGAATCAAGCCTTAATTTGCACAATTGTAACCAGAATAACATATAGAAATAGAAGTATTAACAGTGAAGGTGATGGAAAGAAAATGACAGAGGATAAGTTTAAATAAAAATTCATTTTACGTTCATCAATTATTTAATAATAATATTGATAACTTTTCATTAAATCAGTGATTTCTTAATTGCTTCACATACATTTAGTATGTGTTTTTAAAAATGAAATTGAAACTCATTTGAATTATATTAAGATTCAAATCCTATCCGTGGTTGAAATGCATTATATTATTAACTGCAAAACTTACAAAATTTATGAACAATCACTGTTTTTTTGAAAAATATTTATTATAACCAATTGTTGAATGTAAAAATTATAAATTGTATTATGTAGGGCTGGACTGACACAGCCTTACTGACAAGTCCGGTAATTCAGTCCAGGGCGTAACATGAAAAATTTAAGTTATATTTTCTTTGAAAACAAAATATATTTCTTAGAAATTAATTAAAGAACAAAAATGAATATTACCGGTCCTAATGTCAATTGAAAAATCGTGTCAAGGAATTAAAGGAATTTATAGAATTCCGTGAATTCAGTAATTTCTAAATTAGGATTAATGTGAATGAAAAATGAAATTCGATATGAAACGTATCCAATTCCTAAAATAGTACATTGCGTTACAAGTACGTGAAGTGGAGTGTCTTCCAGCACATGTCACACACGATATTTTTTGCAAAAAATGCATGAAAATGCAATTAAAAATACGATATGGAGGTCGTTGGCGCGGGGGGCGAGGGGTCCAGGACGCAGCCCTGGTGTAGGCGAAGCCCCCTGACCAAGAGAAAACCACCAAATATTGAGTCACAATATTGTTACATTAAACTTAAACTTAAAAAAAAAAACAAAAAAACATTGAGTAACGTGTTCACAGTGTTGAGGGTGCACCTATATTCATATCGACTGGTCGGATGTTTGACAGCTTTTTATGAGCGTCATGAAAACAAATGTGATCAGTTGAGTTGCCCGGGAAACGCCGCGTAATTGTTTCATATGCCGTGTGAATATTAATTCTCGAACTAAAGATAAGCGCTCGTAAATGATGCAATGCGGGAATATTCCCGCACAAGTGCGGGAATGTTACATTCCCCCACGCTACTCTCACAGTAGAGGAATCTGCAATTTTCCGTACGCTTTATGGACACGGAATATGGCCATTTTCATGCATGTGTTGCAAAAAATCAATTCCAAATATATTGCGTTTTCAAGAAAGTAGGTGAGCTTCCAACCAGAGAAGATTTTTTTACTAAGAAAGATGAATTTTCAACACAACAGATGGAAAAATTTTAACAGGAGCAAGTTATTTTCAAGCATCAGTTGCCATAACAACCAAATAGTTGAATTTTTAAGTGAAAGAGATGAGTTTTCTACAAATCTTTTGGACTTTCAACAAAATAGTTAGATTTCCTAACACAAAAACACACATTGTTCAGACAAGTTGAATTTTCGGAAGAAAAGAAAAACCTGTTGAAAAAAAGCTTAATTTTTAACTCCATAGCTAAATTTTTAATGTACGAAGTTGCATTTCATTAGTCAAATCGTCGAGGTTTCAAATGAAGAAAACTCAAATTCAACCTAAAACAGTTGTCTTCTCAACCAAATAGATGAACTTTCAAGTCGGAGAGATAGATTTTTCAACGAATGTATAATCTTAAGCAGAAGTTTATTTTTCAAAAAAGAAATATGAATTTTTGAAGAAGGAAAATAAATTGTCTATCACGAATATGGGTGTTTAATGAAAACGACAAATTTTTGAGCAAACAGGAACAGTTTCAACCAAAAAAGATAAATTCTCAACCATAAAGAATTATTTTTCAGGAAAAAATCAAATTTTCAATAACTAGTTAATTTAGCATGAGAGGAAATAAATTTTCAACTGAAATAATGAATTAAAAAAATGGATTTTCAACCAAGTCGTTTCTTTTTCAATCAAGTAGTTGAATTTTGAACTAAAAATGATAAATTCTCAACGAAAAATGAAGCCATTAATATTTCAGCCATAACAGATTCTAATTTAAAAAAAAAACAGTTGGATTCAATCAACGGATACTACTTTTCAAAAAAATTAATTAATTTTTAACCAAAGAGATGCATCTTCAAGAAAAAATATGAATTCTGAAAAGGAGAAAGAGTGTTAAGTCTAAAATTTGAAAGTTATTCTCAAACCCTTTGAGTTTTTCTAATGCTATAATCCTCGACTAGATGGATGTATTAAATAATTTGACGTTTATTTTGTTTGTTTACTGGTCTAAAATAAATATTTTTCAATATTGATTTTTATTTCTAATTTGGATGGGGCAAACGAAAAATAGGGTATGGAGAGTATAGCCAGTGAATGAGCTGAAACTAAGATCGGATATGATAAGATGACAATGACAAGGATAGGCAATGAAAATCTTTTTTTGAGTGCATGTCGCTTACTTTGAATAATTGATCACGAATTGTAAATGGAAATTTTTCCATTTGCAGTGCTTCAATTAAGAATAATGGTTGAGTGTTCAATTTGAATATTCATATTCCTAGTCTTTGTGAGATCTAATCTTAATTTTTTTACAGAACTGAATACTGCAGGAAGTCATATAGCAAGTACATCGTCCCAACAAACGCAAGTAGGGGGTCTTGTTTTTGTATCAAGATATCCTCAAGTCGGACAAATAGTGAAAACTATTCAATATGAGAATTTGAACATTGAAGTGTGCTTAGATTCTAGTGGAACAAGAGTTTTGAAAGCTTGGTATCCGAACTGTGGTATTCCTCAAGCCGAGTTTTATGACAACAGAGAGTTTTTAATCCGTCTTATTGAAGCAGGAGGCCTAAAATTGGTAGCATATGAAAGTCACGATGGTTCATTTATAGGAGTCCGAGCACCAAACCAAGGTAAATGTAGCATATGATATTTGGTACGTTCAAGCCGTGAATTAGGAAACTATTTATGCATGGGCTTCCACTCCAAGTTGTTTTAATCAAATGTATTTGTATTCATTATTATACTGTCTGCCTGTTACGGGTTTGAGAGTCTTCAAAAAACCATTCCAAATTTTACATAATCTCCTCAAATTTAAGCCTAACTCAAATTATTTGTCTACTCCTATCCTTACCTATATTAAGAGGGAACGGAAGCCCTATCGCCTATCCTATGGTGCCCCAGCAGCCCTTTACCCCACTCTGCTTTACACTTCTCCTATTCAAACCCAAACTCAACTTTATTGTATGTATTGACACCCGTCCTTCTTACATTTGCAGTGATCTAGCTCCTAACCTAACTTTCCCTTTCTCTGATTTCACTCGCACTTCCTTTTCTTAAAACACCCAAGAACAGCATCATAACAAAGAACAAAATCATACAACAACAAAATTGTGACCCACGCGGTAACCTAGAATCAACCCTTACGCATCAAGAGCTAATATTCCATTTGACAGTTCTTCTTATCCAGAAACGCATCTTACTCTATCTTACAAATAACTATACCCATACTCACAAACAGCAATGAGCATTCCAAAAATATTATCCCTCTTCCATTCTCCTTAGCGTCTCTAAACACAGCCTTTTTTCATACTTTGTGCCCTAGCACTTTTCCGTCTCACTATCACTGTCCCCATCATTGCTTTTCACTCACTTTTCCTCCTCCTCTACCATGCTCTGCCGCGTTGTTCCTCCTCCCATCTTGTTTTTCTGTCTTCTTTGTTATTTTACCGGTCGCTATCATCTCTCCTTCCTACTCTCTCCACTGCCAGATAGTCTCCCCCACTCTCGTCTTCATAAATCTCAAGTCTATTTCCTCCTCCGCCCTTTCCGTAATTTTCTTCTCCTTTCCCAAGACCACTCCTGGAATTCCTCCTCCCTTTCAGTTGAGTCCTCTTCCATCCAGAGATCCGAGCCTTTCGATTCCCCTTTGGAGTTAAATACGCCCCTTTTGTTCTCCCATGTCTTCAGCTGCATCCCACCGTCTATTTTCTTTGAGCTTTCCACTTTTGCCAGAATTTCCTTATATGCGGCCAAGAGTCCCACCTCGTTAGTCAGTGCATTATCTTCCTACCCCACTCCCAGCACTTTCAAATTCATCTCGTTTTCGCTCTCTCTTCGTTGCCTCTCAACCAATTTTCCTCTGTAAGCTTCTCCGGCTGGCCTATCCACGTTCTGTACTCTCCTTCTGTTTGGTATCCTGCTTTTCTCACTTCTCTCTTTTCTTTCTTGCCCTTATCTGCCTCACACTTTGAGCTGCGTTGCTCGAACTTCACTACCATTTTCTGCAGAGTTTCCTTGGAGCTTCTCCTATCTAATATCTATCACTCGTTCACCTCTCATTTGCGCCCTCTCCAACTCGCAATCTAGCTTCAGGTATGTCAAGAATTTTTCCTCCTGCTTTTCCAGCTCCTTCACTGCATTCCAGGCTCCGCCCACCGTCTTCTTCTTCTCGTCTTCCCTTTCTCCTTTCGACTGTCGTGGGCTAGGACCCCTCCTTTCTGACTTCTCTCACTCTCTGTTTCTCTCAGCCCAGCTGATATTCGGACTAATACCCTAGTCAACCTCACTCCTTAACCTTTTCTATTCCACCACTAGGAGGTGCTGGCACAGCGTCCTTTTTCTGTGTCATTCCGGTCCGGCCCTAATCTCACTTTTACACGTGGCACTTTTTTCTAGTCACTTTTCATCTCCTCTGCTTCACCTCCTTTCTCGCATTTACTTCCACTGGACCCAGGCACCTTTCTTCACCTTTTTACAATTTTTTATCAACACACACTTTACATCTCAAACACTGTCCAAAACCCGCTGTGGCCCTCACCCACGTCTACTTTCTATCCTCGCCGAGCCGGAAGTCCCTGTTTTCATCAAATGAAAATTCTTTAATTTGAATTGAAATATCAATTCCTCAATATGTTAGGTCACCATGAGAAAAATGTTATCTTATTCTAGTATCACTCGAAATTAAATGCAGTATTAAAGGAGTTGCTTGAAGAAAGAAACCAATTACAGGATTAGATGGTTTATCAAAATAGTACTTGTACTTTCCACTTATTAAAGTAACTCAAGGTTCCTGTTATGTTACATTTTCATATACAAAAGTATATGCTGGATTGAATCATTGACAATTTCAAAGCAGCAATTGAATGAATTTTCATTTTCAAACAAAAAACAATGAATAAAAGAGAATAATATATAATATAATAGTCTTTAATATTTGAATTGATGTTTAATCTTTTTAAATCAATTTTTTTTTCTTTTCCAGTTAATCCATTTGGTCCAGAACCAAATGAATCAGAATGGTATATTATTTATTTTGCTACAACCTTTAAACTTACCGTAAACCGGGACGGGGGAAAGGAAAGGGTGACAGGAATTAGCCTCATGCCTAGAAACGTACATAGGGCGAGACATTCACCAAATCATGTTCAAATAGCTGGCATACAATTTACGGTATTCAAAGGAGGGCGTTCCAATCCAAAAATTACAGGAGCTGAGATTGGATTTGTATAATTGCATAAAGATTATCCTACGCACAAGATAACAAAAAATTTATTAAAATTATGTTATATTTTCTTCATATATATTTCTGAATAAATACCAGATGAACTAAAAATTACTTTTATAATGGTTTGTGAGGTCACTTCGTGCTTCTCGTTACATTTCCTCTGCCCACCCCCCCCCCTCTTAATCTCCCCTTTTACCTTATAATTTTCCATAAACTATGATGATTTAATTTATGGGGAATGATTTAAAAAATAATTTTTGAAATATTTATAAAGTTATTGCAATTTCTATAATCAATTTTTTCCCTATATAAAAAGCTACTTCTGATCCCATGATTCTAACAGACTGTGGCTATTCCAGCTTTTTAGGAGAAATTTCAAATGTTTCAATGAAATCTACATGGCACATAATGATAAAACATTTTGTAGAATTTTTTCTTCTATCGTCTAAGATTTTTAATAACCCAAGGCCTAGTTTTTCCAAGGTTCGTTTCTGTACATAATCTGAAGGAGAGCAGATAAGAAATGTGGTGACACTGCTTCAGAAAATAATGCAATTCAGCATCAGAAATTTCAAATGATTTCAAATAATTTCCAGAAAATTTTGAAAGATAGATGTTGATCTAAATTTTTTTCTATTATTCTAAGTATGCTTGGTGAAATGAATTTTCAACAAAAATTATGATCTTCACTTGTTACACTGAATTTTCGAAAACCAATTATAATTCAGACATAAGAAAAGGAATTTTTTCAGAGTTCCACAATAAATGTGTCTCTAAGAGAGGAATTTTTAAAATAATTTTGATTCTGACTCTCGAGAAAAATTACAAGTTTGATTCGGAACAGGGAATTCTTGAAAAAGCAAAATGATAATCCAATTCTGATCTGAAATAAGGAAATTTCTGGAAGGACTAGAAGTTCAACTAAGAACAGGACATTTTTTTTTGAAAGAATTATAATTCTGGTTTGAAGCAAGGAATCTTTCTCTAAAGCATCAAAATAATTTTGTCTTTGGACAAGGGAATTTTGAAATTGATTATCATTCTGCTTTGAAACAAAAGTTTTTCAGTTTTAATAGTTCAAATTTGAAAATATTTGTTTCGCAGTTTCTTAATTTTTGAATGCTGAATCAGGAACGTTGCTGAATTTTTAAAATTCAGTTTTTTATGCTAGGTTCTTCAACCAGATACGATTCATTTTGAGTGTGGAGTTGTTAATGCTTCTTCACAATTATCACATGTTTAAGGCATTATATTTGAACTTAATTAGTTTTAGAACTTGCCAGTTTTTAAATTTCATTATAGAAAATCATGCATTTGGTAGGATTCGTGCGGATACTATCGTCATCAAGAATTTATAGGTCTTTTGGCATTGAATATGTTCTAGTCTTATTTACCTCCTAGTAGACCCTAGAATAAAAAAAAAAATTAAAAACCCTCTAATTGTTGAAAATCCTATTAAAATCCCCTCAATCTTATGAAATTCCTATTTATACCTCTTAAAATATTTTTTTAAAACTTCAAATTTTACAATCCGTTGAATCCAATAAAATTCCTTGGAAAATCCGTGAAATTCTATGAAATGGTATGATATTTCCTGAAATCCTGCAGAATTTATTGAAATACCTTGAGAACTTTCAAAATACTTTAAAATCGAAAAATTCTTTGGAAATCTTCTGAAATTCCGCAGAATTCTCTGCAATCGCATACAATTTTTGAAATTACTTAAAATCATTAAACTTCTTGGAAATTCCTTCTATTTCTTTCTAATCTTTTGAAAATTCCTTCGAATATTTCAAAATATCCTTTGAAATACCTCAAGTACCTTTTACGTTCTTGAAAATCATTCAAAATGTTTGAAAATCTTATCAAATTCTTGAAGTCCTTCGAAACTCCTCAATTTTTGTAAATAAATTCTTTCAAGTCCATTGAAATATTATAAAGTTCCTTGAAATCGCAAGAAATTACATGAAATCTTATGATATTCCTCAAAATATCTTGAAATATCTTAAGCCCTATGCAATCCTTTGAGATCCTGGATAATGTCATAAAATACCTGATTGAAAGTGTTAAAAATGCCTCAGAATCACTGAAATCCTCGGCAATTTGATAGAATCCCTTAAAAATCCTTTAGAATATTTGAAAATTTTGAAGATTCTCAGAAATCCTTTCGGATCTTTTCAATATTCTAAAATCTTATAAATCCTATGCAATTCTTTCGAAATTTGAAATTATCTTCAAATCTTCGAAATCCTATGGAACCCCTTCATTTTGTGACATTCTTTCCAGTTCATAGAAATATTTCAAAATATTTAGAATTTATATACATATTCAAATCCATGCAAAATCACCTGAAATCCTCAAAATAATATTCAATCCCTTAACTAACTCTTGCGCAATCCCTAGGACAGCCGTAAAATGTTTAAAATCTTATGAATTTCCTTAAGATATTTCAAACCTTTGGAAATTTCCTAAAAGAATCAAAATTATTGGAAATTCTATAAATTCTCTTGAAATCTTTTGAAATCCTTTGAAATGACTTTGAAATATCCTTGGAATATTTTGAACCCTTTCACAAAATTGGGTGAAATGGCTTTTAAGGCTGGTCTGAAAGCCTTTCATCAGGCCGTTTGGTGAATCCCAGTCCGCTTCTGAATTTTCATTTTTTTAAATAAATAACATCTCCATTTTTCTAACCTGAAGAGATTCAAAGAAGAGGAATTCGGCTCTTTCAGAAAATGATAAAGAACTTCAAGTTCGAAAAAGTCTGATGAAATTGTTTAATAAATTGAATTATTCAAAAGGATTTAACTTTGATTTCTAATACTTGAAATTTATGAGATTTCCAATATTTCAAGTGCTTTTATTTGATTGATATAAGTACTGAATATTTGAATTCAATATTTTTTCAAATATGAAAGTTAAAATTTTTAGATTGCGTGTCTTAGGAAAATGCTTAGTAATCTGAAATGACCAGAAATTTTGTTTGTCTTAAAGGCCACTCTGAAATATTTGAGTATTTGACTGCTAGAAAAACTTATCGCGTGTAGAGGGCACCAAACATGATTGCTTGTTTAAAATTGGTTAGGAATTCGTCAATTTAATTAGTGATATCTCTATATGTGTGTACATTCTTCCAACGCCGCCACCTCAAGGTGACTTCTCTAGATCTGCGCCTGACTGATAATAATTTTTACTTGATATATAATACCAGATATTTCGTCAATAGAAAGATAACGTACAAGGTTTGGCAAACAAGTACATATGAAAGTGAATATGTTAATTTTTCTCACTCATCGTGTATGAGATCCATCTAAGAAATGAAGATTTTCATTAGCAAGCTATTCCTTACAATCGTGATTTCTCTGCATTTTGGAGGTAAGTCTACTCAATAAATAAATCTCAATGTAAGTATGAAATATAACATATAACAAGATAAAAAAATTGTAAATATTGAGCTCAAGTTAAAAATACGCAACTACTGAACATTTCTCAATTACCATATGTTAGACTCAAAGACGCTCTGACTCAGGATTTGCCGAATCTTACAGTTTTTCATATTTAAGCTCCAAACTGTTCAATTTTTTCATTTTGTGCTTTTCAAATTTTCGATACATCACAGTATTTAATTTCAAGGGCTGATTCTTTTAATTTATCATCCAAATTCAAATACTTGAACTTGTCGGTAGCATAATTTTGATAATATTTCGTATCTTGATAATACATTTAAAACTTTATATTACTTGGGTGCTGACCTGTGCCAGATTAAAAATTATCTAGACATTGTAAATGAAGCGGTGCCAAAGATAACGTCGAACCAATAAAAATCTGCTTTTCATAAATCATTGCTGAAACTCTGAATGAATGTTCCTTTGTTGATCCAATATTATCTCGTCTGAGGATGACAATATTGCTCAATTGAAGGCACTACAATGACAAAATATAATTTTACCTCTTCCTTTAATATTTCATTATACGATTTTAAATGATTCTACATTTGAAATAGTGAAATTTTGAAAGTTTAAATTTTACATATTTGTCTTGAGAGTTATCAGAATTTCTCGGATTTCATAGCTAGACACTTCCTGTTACGAAAGGGTTTCTGTTTATCTGAACAAAACCTATTCTAGGCTGAAAAAGGGATAAGATTTGCAACTCATTTTTAAAAATGTTCATGAAAAAATTCTGCCCGCTGCGTAGGATCATTCTTATTATGACATCACTTTTTGAATTTATATTCATATTGTGAGCTACCTCATAATAAGAAGGTGCAATCCTTTTTCTAAATATTCTTCCTTATTTTGCGCAGTTATGCTAAAAATAGAATTTTTTCCATAGCATTTATTATGCATAAAACATAGATAGATTGATTTTGATGTTTGAATATTAATTCCAATAAATGAATGAAAAATAACAACCATTCTAATGAATTGTTCAAAAAAATGTTGCTGGAAATTTTGGTCGCTAACATTTCTCTACAAACTTTCCCTATGTTTCTTGAAGTTTGGCTCAGAATTTGCTTTTTTATAGTACTTTCGATGTATAAACCAAAACGACAAATCCTATAAAAAATTGTTCATACAACTGTGTAGGACTTTTTGGAAGCTGCAATTCCTCGCTGAAACTGTTTTTCCCATCTCACGTAATTTGGTTCGACATTGAATTTTTTTGCATAGTACATACAATAATTAGGTATAATTTCTCCCTGAGACTTTTCCCTTATTTGGCGTTGTTTGGTAAGAAATCTGATTATTGGATTTTTTCATAGTATTTCCGATAAATGAAACCAAAATGACAAGTACTATCAAAAAATTGTTAGAAAAATATTTGTATGCCTTTTGAAAGCTGCAATTCATCTTAGGAACTTTTTTACGTAATTTACGTAGTATGACCTAAAATTTGAATTATATATTTTTTTCATAGTATTTTCAATAATCAAAACTGAAATCATAGTTCATGTAGAAAAATGGTACTCAAAAATTGGTTGTAACTTTCAGAGGCTATGAGGCTATGTGCCAAAGCTCGATATGAATCCTTCGATTTTTCGAGAGTTATCGTGTTTACGGACGGACGGACGGACAGATATACATAGAGACAGAGAAACAGACGCCAGTAACAAAATTAGACTTTCTGCTTGACGAAGTATCAAAACGTTGAAAAACTGAAGTGTAAAATAGCTATTTTTTGTTTGAACAACTTTCTTTTTTTATTTTTTAGTCTCTTGTGTCATTTTTCCAAAATTTTATATTTTTTTATTTTTAGTCTTATTTTTTCACGATTAAGAGAAAATCTACTCGTCCTATCTAAAAACTATTAATGACAAATTCGTAGATCCGTTTTGGGTGAACAACTTTTGTCTATTAATTTTTTCGTACCTTGTGTTGTTTTTCAAAAAAAAATATATATATTATTTTTCACGAACGAAACAAAAACTACGCACCATGTCAGAAAATTATTGAGTACAAATTTGGATGAGTTTTCACTCTTTTTCGGAAGAGTAACTTTTCTCGATTCATTTTTTTTCATAGTTTGTGCCGCTTGTTGAAAAATTAAATATTTTCATATTTAATGTTGTTTTTTATGAATGAAATAATTCTTCCCGTATCTTGCATTGTCTAAGCGTGGAATGAAATTTCTGATTTTTCATTATGTATTGTGTGCTAAAAATTTGAATTTTCAATTTTTCGGAAAAATGCAAAAAATTTTTATGATAATCTTATATGCCTTCCAAAAAGCAACGTTTTTCTGATCTTGACTTTTTTCACATCGTCAGTTATTTTGTTTAAAATGTTCATTTTCGTTTTTTGTTTTGATGTTGAAAATGCCATAACTCTGATAACTTTTTTTATGCTAAGAAGTCATTAGGATAAATTGCACGAGTTACTTTTTGAATTTGCATCCAAAAAAGCTAGCTAGCAAACTTGACCTTCAGTATCTGATACTGTCAAAGTGTCCTAAAGGCCAATTCAATAGAGTGATTTTTTCAAAAATATTGTGCTCTCAGGCAGACATGCAGACATGCAGACATACATACAGACAGATATTCGTAAAAACCTGTTTCTTGGATTTGGAAGGTCTCTAAACGTGGACATCTGACAGAAACGGAAGGAGGTGTCGAATTTCATAAAAATATAATACATTTTCTGATAAGTATGTAAAAATATACGTTTTTGCCTGTTTCGACAGTTTTTTTGCTTGAAAATCTCAATTTCTAAGATGGTCCATCGGTCCGTCTTTGATACTTCTTATTGGCAGAGAAAGATGTAGTTACGCACTCAGTATCCCTAGCTGATTTTACACTGCAATCTAGCTGAATATTACCCAACATTACCCTGTTGCTCTAGGGCAAGAGGCAGATAAAAATAAAATAGGGGGAGTTGGGTAAGAGAGGGAGAAAGAGAGAGAGGAAGGGGGGGAATGATAGGATGAAGGGAGAGATTTGATCGACTTGATCCTTGTCTCAATAGCCAATAAAAGCATTTTTGTAAGCGCATGTGGCCAACATTAACTAATTTTCGGAAGTTGAACTGTGAGTTTATTTGTTGATGAACTGATGCAGAATAACAAATTAGAATCGTTTTATTTTCAGTGCTACAGTTAAGAATTGTTGAACATTATTTTGAGATTGATATTCAACATCTTTTTGAAATCACTCATGCTTGTTTTTTTGTTTTACAGAACTGAATTCTTCGGGAAGTCGTGTAGCAAGTTCATCATCGCGAAGATTTAAAGGAGTGAATCTTATTTTTCCAAAAAAATATGTTAGTGATGGCCCACCACATGAAACAGTCAATTATAAGAATGTGAACATCGAAGTATGGTTAGATTCGAGTCGAACAAAAGTTCTGAAAGCTTGGTATCCGCACTGCGGTATTCCTTTCGCCGATTTTTATAAAGACAGAGAATTTCTAATATGTCTCGTTGAAGCAGGAGGAATAAAATTGGTGGCATATAAAAGTCACGATGGTTCACTTATAGGAGTTAGAGCACCAGGGGAAGGTAAATAAATTTTGGGATTTTTATGAATCATTCATCATACTATATTAATACTAATTTTTCATTATTTAAATTTTATTATTATTTTAATTTTATTTAATATTTGACTAATTTTCTAATTGCCCGGAATTTGATTCTCTGGCAGTTTTCAGTCATTTCTCGCAATAGTAAATTCTTCACATTATATAATTGCCTTGACAGGAGTATTAGCTATCAGAAAAATTTACAGCAAAAAATTGCCAAACTATAAAATAATTGACACTATAGAATTCCCAACGCAAAAAAATTCATGAATCTAAAGAACTCAATTAATATATTTTTTTTTCATAAAATTTTATTTCTTTATTAGAAAATGCAATCGTGAAATATTTTTCTCGAATTCATTTCTTCAAAACGATTTTGTATTCAAAGAATTTTATAGTGTCGGGAATCTTATAGTGTGAAAGAGTTCAAAAAATTCGAAAGATGACTTGTAATATAAAAGGATTTGAACATATTTTGGAGGAATTCATAGAATTTTCAACCATTTGAATGATTTGAATGTTCAAAAGTTTCAAACATTTTAGAGAAATTCACAAGATTATAACAATCTTATGGCAGTCCAATGGATTGCACAAGTGTTAATTACGGAAGTGAATATTATTTCAAATATTCTACGTGACATTTTAAGGATTTCAATATGTATGAAAAATTATAAACAACTTATAATACTTCTATAAATTGGAAAGAATTTAACAAAATGAAGGGGTTTCGTAGGATTTCAAAGATTCAAAGAGAATTTCAAATAATTCGGTCAACATGTGTTTTGAAGAACATACTTAATTTTCGAGAGTTTTGGGAGGATTTCAAAGAATTTATAGGATTCAAGAATATTGAAACAGACTTCGAGGAATTTTAAAGAATTTCCAAGATTGCCAAATATTTCAGAGGATTTTTAAGGGACTTCATTAGCTTTCCGAGCATTGCAGTAATTCTGAGGGAATACTGAATTTTGATGAGGTATTGTAATACATTTTCCAAAATCTCGAAGGATTTCATGGGGCTTTAAATATTTCATGACATTTAGAAAAATATCAGACATCATGTAATTTCACAGGATTCCAACGGATTTCATCATATTTTAATGGATTAAAAAAAATGTATTAACAGGACTTGAGGAATTTCTAAGAGAATTCAAGAATTTGAAAACATTTTCAAGCATTTTAAATAGATTTTGAGAACCTTAAAGGTTTTTGAGGGATTTTAGAGGGTATTTGAGGGTATTTTCAAAGGGTTTTCAACGAATGTTCTAGAATTTCAGGGAATATCATACGAATTCATTAAATTTCACGGTCTTCTTTCAGGAATCCAATATTTCAAGGAATATAAAGATGAATTTCATAAGATTGAGGGAATTTCAATTGGATTTCCAAGAATCAGAGGGTTTTGAATTTTTTCAATATGAAGCACTACGTTTTTGTCATTAGTATCAAGAAAAAAGTCATGAATTCTTGATGATGATAGTATCCGCAAAAAACCCACCGAATGTTTGTATTTCTATAGTGAAATTTAAAAACTTACAAATTCGGAAAGTGATAAAGTTAAAATGTAATGCCCGGAATAATTTAATAATTCAAAAATAGCATTAACAATTTCACACTCAAAATTAGTTTTATCTGGTTGGAAAACCTAGCATAACAAATGAAACATTACAAAATTAGTAACGATCCTCATTTAGCATTGAAAAATTGAACAACTTAGAAACAAATGTTTGAAAATTTAAACTTTTGGAACTAAACAAATTTTGTTTCAAGGTTTCGAACATAAAAATTTTTCAGAATTGTGGATTCAAAATTATGATTTCAAATTTAAATTATAGACATTTTCAAGATGATAAATATTATTGATAGGTATCATATCAGGTGGTATCAAATGGCATTCAAAGTAAATTATGCATAATTATATCTAATTATGCATCACTATACCTAAAACGTTGAAAATTATATGATTCCTAATTCATTGCTAAAACAATAATGAATCCGAAACTGATGGAACAATTGAAAACTAAGTTATTTCAAACTTCGTGAAAATATGAAGTATTCTCAAATTAGGTTCGTGAAAATGAATCGTTAAAAATTGATCTTTATCAAATTATACATAACGCTTTATGAAAAAAGCTAGCGAATCAGTTCTAAGGCATTTTCATGCATGCGGAGCTACTTCATGTTGTATACTAGAAGTCAAACATGATGTCCAAATGATGTATGCTTACATTAAATTCTCAAACTGACATTTGGACAATATTAATGGATGAATTTCAAAATTACTATAAATAATCTTTTGCAATTTGAAAATATATAGTTGTATATATAGGTTTAGAAGCGAGAGTATTGGTATCTCGTCCTTAAGGATTTCTCAATGGTGCACAAATTTTTTTTTAATAATCATGAAAGTATCGGTACGAATACGAATGATGCAATATTTTCTTGATCCAGGATATTTTGTCTTGTCCCAGAAAATATCGTATCATCCGAGTTTTTAAATTTAATTCTCATTTTTTCCCGTGTTAAAATGTCTACGGTGATTCTGCATTCGAAATTGTACAATTTAAATACTTCTAATGCACATATTATTTCTTTAAAATTTGTGGAAAAAACAAAAAGTAAATAACGATTGTTCAAATCTGTCTTTACAAATTTTGAAGTCCCAAAGAATATCAAATAGAAATTTTCGAACTCTTAATGCTTAAATTATCATGTAATGAGTCTTTAATTATAAGAGTGATATTTAATCTTCTTATGTTAAATTCACAAATTTTATTTTCTTTCCCAGCTGATTTCGGTCCAGAACCAACTGAATCAGAATGGTATATTATTTATTTCGCCAAAGTCTTCAAGCTATCCGTAGAACCTGGGTCAGAAAAAGTGACAGGGATAAGTCTTATGCCTAAGAATGAACATGGAGCGAGAGATTCAGCCGACTATGTTCAATTAGCTGGCATAAAATTTACGGTGTTCAAAGGAGGGCGCACTAAACCAAGAATCACGGGAGCTGAGATTGGCTTCATATAATTGCATAAAGATTACAATATGCACAAGATAAATAATTAGTTTATGGAAACTTTCTCATATTTTGGTCATGTATATTTCGAAATAAATAGAAGATAAACTGAAAATATTTATCATTGCAAAAGTGATTTGTGACTAAAACTTGCAAGATAAAAATGAAACACAAACTGTTTATCAATCAATCAAGAAATCTCTATCGCATTGTACAATCTTTTTCCAACATGCTTTCAACTGACGATTACAATTTTCATAAAAACTGAAATATCTAATCTGGTTGTCACAAAACAGTTCAAACAACAAAACATTTTCCGATCCCGTATACTTTTGAGCTTGAAAAATCAACTTTTTTTTTAAATATTATCTTTTTCGTAGAAGGAGAATCTGTTATTTCATTTCTGAGTATTTATTTTATTTTATTACAAGGGAAGGCTAGACCATACAAGGCGTATTATATAATATTCGGAAAATACAAAATATTGAACATCACTAAAATAAAAAAAATTTAAATATCAAGCTTGAGTTTTAAACAGGCAATTGATAAACACTTTTGAATAACAAAACATTTGTTAGACAGGGACGCTTCTATTCTATTCTAGTGCAATGTTTCAGTTTTGCGTGCTTCAGCATGAAGATTTTTAATTTTTTTAGTTTATGCTCTAAGTATTTTCGACACATGATATTATATTATTCCGGAAGCTTCTGTTAATTAATTATTCAATTATAAATGATTAAACTTCCAAACGGCCTAATTTGAAGCGCACTGAAATTAAAATGGTTTCGTATTTAAGCCTTAATTTAAAACTTTTTCTACTGAAAATTATTGAATTTGAATTGTTCTTTACAAATCCCTACTTTTGAAAATTGAAATTATTCAAATTCTGAATTGTACAATCTTAAAAATTGTCTATCTGGTTGCGTAGTTGGTCCGTCACACTTAAATTCAAATTTTTCAGGACAGAATAATTTGCTTGTATCGAACATTTGTTATTTTGTATTTAGCTTCTCCGTATCTCGGGTGAAAGTTTTTATTTTCATGAAGAATTAAAAATTTGATTCTTAATCGTTACAGAAATACATCGGTAAAATACAAATTTGATTGATTTTAATTGTTAAAATACATTTTTTGCATTTATTTATCTCGGAAAAAATATTTTCTAGCATATTAAATATCCAATAATTGACAAGTATTAATGAAAAGTGAAGAAAACATTATTTTGATGATTAAATACGAATACACTTTTCAC
This sequence comes from Andricus quercusramuli, assembly GCA_932178445.1. Taxonomy (NCBI): domain Eukaryota; kingdom Metazoa; phylum Arthropoda; class Insecta; order Hymenoptera; family Cynipidae; genus Andricus; species Andricus quercusramuli. Next base: position 17,445 of record CAKNXH010000530.1, on the reverse strand, counting down.
AGAGTACCAACAATAATTCTACAAAGTGAACATTAAATTTTTAGCAATGAAATTTGAAAATATTGTCAACTGTGAAAATAGTAAATTTCAATCGAATTTTATTTTAATTGACATTCATAATTATTATTGAAAATTGAAATTAAAGCTCAATTAAACGAAATTATAAAAATTTATACACATTTTTTTAAAGCTAGAAAATAATTCATTTTGTTTCGTTATACATTTATAAAAATTAATTATAATAATAAAAAATATCTATTTTTATATCGAATATCTCTAACTATTTATATTTTTATAGACTTTCCAGCTTAAAATCGTCTATTACAGTGCAATATCGTCACAGTAAATTTTTATTTTCACAGAAAATAATAATTTTTTTTGATAAAAACTTATTTATTCTTATTCAGCCTCCCTATATCTCAGGAGCAAGTTCTTATAATTTCAAAAAAATTAAAGAACAGATTTTTTGCGCCATCCAAAAATATTTTTCAAACCCCATGAAATTTGAACCTCGAAATTCTTAAATGATTTACTCGAAATTGGTTAACTTTTTCTAACGAAACTCACTTTCTCCCAATTGAGCAACTCAATATCTCGGGAGTAAGTTTTTATTTGTTGTTAAAAATAAAAATTGCAGTTTTTATCTCCTCGGGAGTAAACGTTCGTTTTATCTTCAAATGGTGATTTCGATTTTACAGAATTTTATGTGTTTCTCCCGAAAAATTCTGATTTTGTTACTTATCTAGTTCTGTACTGCAATCCTTTAATTAATAAATAAATTTAATTCTAATTGCGATAAAAAATACCTCCAATTTCATTGATTTTCATTCATGTTACCAATAATTTGCGTTTTTTTTACAAAAAAAATGTTTAATTGCGTATTTTCGATACAATTTTTACGCTATATCTCATTGAAAATTTGAATTTTTTTAGCACAACGCTTTTTTGTCAATTATTTTCAAAGTGAACAAAAAAGAATACGATCTTTAATAGCAATTGTGATGAATTCAAACGGTTTTTAAATTTTGTTATACCAACTTTGATAAATTGTCTCATTAATATTAATTGAAAATTCATGTTACCCATAATTTGCGGTTTTTACAACAACAAAAAAACAGTTTAATTGCATATTTTTTACTTAATATCTCGTTGAAATTTAAAATTTTTCTTATAGTGCAACGCTTTTTATGTCAATTATTCTCAAAGTGAACAAAAGAGATTGCGATCTTTAAAAACAGTTTTAATGAATTTCATATGTTTTCAAATTTTTTGATAACAACTTTAATAAATTGTCTTATTAATATTAATTGAAAATTCATGTTACCAATCATTTGCGTTTTTTACAACAACAAAAAAGTAGTTTAATTACACATTCTTTACTCAATATCTTGTAAAAATTTTAAATTTTTCTTATAGTGCAACACTTTTTTGTCAATTGTTTTTAAAGTGAACAAAACATATTGCGATTTTAAAAACAGTTGTAATGAATTAAAAATGTGTTCAAATTTTTTGATAAGAACTTGATTAAATTATTATATTAATATTAAGTGAAAGTTCATGTTACCAATAACTTGTGATTAAAAAAAAAATGTTTAATTGCGATCTTTGAAAACAATTGTAACGACTTTGAATTATTTAAGAAAATATATAAAACATAAACAACAGAATAGTAAATTATAATACCTTCAATATTTCGCAGATTTTCCCCTTAAAAATTCTAAATTGTTATTCCCAGACGTTAAATCGAGAATAATTACATCACGGAAATTCTTTTCAAGTCTACTAATATATTTTTGGTTGGAAATTCTTTTTTTGTTGTTAAAAATCATACTACTTGGTTAAAGACTTTATTGAACCGAAATGGAAAATTAATGCTAAAAATGACTAAAAATTGATCGTTTTTGACTGCTTCGGGAAGTCAGTGACCAGGTTCATCATTCCGAGCAGGTGAAGCGGCAAATGGTCTTGTAGTCCAAGGTCCTAATGATGGCATAGCGCATAGGACTGTTCATTATGGGACGCCCTAATTAATGTGTGACTAGATTCTATTGCAGGAAAAATTGTGAAAGCTTTCTTATCAGGGTGTTATATTCTTTAAAAATATATCTTGTAGATAACGAAATTGTTTAGGTTGCACTATTATTGATCCAGAAGGCCTAAGATTGGAGGCATATAAAAGTGAAGTAGGATCACTTTTGTGAGTTTTGGAACCGGAAAAATGAGGCTAATGAATGTGATATATGATTTCTCGTACCCAGAGAAAAATAGCTAGTTAATCTGAACATTTAGAGTATCAGGCTGGCTATATTTAAGCTTCAACTATGGGAGACCCCCCTAGATGATTTATCGTTTCTTCCGTGGACTGTCAAAGTTTAATGGTTAGATTCACTAACCCAGAGGGTAAATTTGACGACCCTGGAGTGTAAACCTGATTATCCCAGAAGCGATTGTTTGATTATCTCGATGTGTCAACTTAATCATATTAGATGATCAACTTTAGTAGCTGACGGAGGGGTATTCACTTGTTGCTCTGTTACGCATTCTAACGCGTAATTATGCCTTATTACGCAACTATCACGCATTATTACACTATTATTTCGCGGATATTGTGGCGCTATTGAATAGTGTCGGAGCAATAAAATTCACGAAGATAGGGAAATAGGCTAATTTCAGGGGGAGAAATTAGTTGAAGTAAAATTGAAACCACGAATAAAGTCACAGAACTAGTTACAAATCAAAATTGAAATTTTAGTAATCCTTAAACGTATGCTTTATTTTTAAAATGAATTACAACATCAGTTTTTCAGTGTACAACAAAAAGTTTGCGAAATGTGCAACATTTCGAGTGTCATAAATTCCATAAACATTTCTTTTCTGAATGCAGGCATATTGTTTGAATTTTCACAATTTTCGTTATAAATTAAAAAAAAATCCAATATATATATATATTAGGATGGATGGAAAATGAGAAGTTTGGCGATTCAAAATCGATATAGTGGAAACACTCAGCGCATTGAGATCCAAAAAAGGTATAAAAAATTCAGAATTATAAGACATGCAGATTGGTCACTTAGGATAAAAAAAATGAGTTGAAAAATTTCTTGTTTGCAGAATGTTCAAATCTTCTTGAGTTGCAATTTTTTTGCATACCCGAAGTCTCTACGATTTTTCGCAAATTTTTATGAATTATTTCCTAAGAGATAATTTTTTATGCTTCTCGGTTTCCGGGAAAAAATTTAACATCTTTTTAAACTTTAAAAACTTTCTAGTGACAAAAATGCACTAGTCGAAAAATTACCAAAGCCCAGTAATCAAAATTGGAAAAAGAGCGAATTTTTTAAATTTTGATTCTGATATTGAATGACACTATCTTCATAAATTTTGGTTTAACCATTTTTCAGCCTATATGCCGGTGTGTTATCACATAAATACACTAGACAAAAAATCTAAAAGATCCTGTAGTCGGAATTAAAAGCCCAGAAAATTTCTATTGTAAACTAAATTCCAAAATTTTTAAAATGATATGTATTTTTCAATTTTTATTCCTGAGTCTTTGCGATTTTTTTTTCGTGTGCATTTTGCGCACTGAAAAACATACGTAATAGAAATTATCTCTCAGAAAATAATTGAATTACATCTGCAAAAATTTAGAAGAACGCATATTGAATTCAATGCTTCCAGCTGTGTTTAGATTAGACTATACAATTATTCCTGGTATAAAATTGAAATTTTTTCAGATATTGTAAGTATTTTCACAATAGTAATTCATAGCGTTCAAAATGATGTAAGTGTAGGTATTGGCATGAAAAAGTATGGAGTGAAGTGAAAAAAAGCAAAACTATGAAATCTTATTTTTTTATGTTCTTCGATATTCATGATAAATGGTTCTAGTTTCTTTCTGAAGCTTTTACTGTGCTGTGGCTTTTTATTTAAAAACAAATATTGAATGGAAATTAGAGAGAATCATTGTATTAGCCATTTTTCTGTTTTTTGTGAACACACTTCCTGCCAATAAGACAGCTATTTGTAAAATTGATATCATACCACAGACAAAAGTCAAAAACAATATTAACTACAGGTGATAACAGGGTACCTGAAGCAATTTTCTGACTTTACTAAGTCTAACTTTTCCCATTAGATGTTAAAAAATCAATCAATTATTTGATTCAGATATTTTTCATTTCTATATATTTCATCGTCGATGACAACGTATTCTAGTTATTCCAGTTCTTGTTTTTATCTCTACTGTAGGAGAGCCTCTTTGTTCACTTATTATTTGTTCATAATTGAAAAGTCAAAGCAAAACTAAAGATTTCAGAAAAAATCACAACTGTCTAGCATTACTCTAGTATAATATATTTATAAGCTATTATCAGTTGTTGAAATAATCATTTTGTTTAACTTGCAATGATTATTGCCTTAATATATGAAAAGTGGACAAAAAACAGAAAAATTCAGAACAAATCGCAACTGTCCAGCATTAATATAGGGAAAGATAGTTATAAATAATAGTCTGTTTTAACAATTAGCTTTAGTTAATTCAGTCAATTTTCACCTTACACAAATATAAAACTGGATAAGAAGCGGAAAATTATTGAAAATATCTATTCTGGAATGAAATTGTTGAAAACAATAATCAATTGTTTGAAAAATGTAAATGAATATCTAATTATCCGCAGAAAGTAGTATTTTATGTATTACCATTATTTGAATTTTTTAAATCCTTATAAAAATTATAAATAGAGTCAAAAACACGCGAAAGCTAATTTTTACGTAAAAGGTCAAATGGGAACCTATGAAACAGACTAATAAAGGTGATATTTAAAGAATAAGTTACGATTCATATTCTATGGCTAATTTTTAAGAGAAATTTTCAGTTTCTACTTGATTGACTCCAGACGATATGCATGAAAATAAAAATAAAAAATTTGGACCACTGCATTGCATATGCACAAACATCAACAAATTCAGAAATTTTGAGCACGTTTTCTGTCCAAAATGTTGAGAACACGCACTGATTAATGTGTGACGCCTTTGTCCTTAGTTCTTCATAAGCATCAAATGTAACTGTCGGAATGAATAGACTTTACATTTTGAATAACAAATTATTTACAAAAATATTATATTTTGATACTCACAGTTATCGTGTTAATCTAAAAAATGTAGGTACAAGCGTTGCAGCAGGAGGATGAAATGATTCTTTCTTGATCTTCTAGGTGCGAAAGATTTGTTTCAAAAAGATATTGCTTGAAAAATTTTAATCAACATTCTTTCAGAACGAGAAAGTTCATGATGAAAACCTTTCCGCTTCCTAAATTTTATATAAATGTTCTAAACAATACTTTAGACAAATACGCCAGTGTTCCATTCATTGTATGAAAAAACCTTTTCGGAAAAATTGTTGTATTTCAGTATTGAAATGGTATTTAGCAACAAGAAATTGTTATAATTTTTGAAAAAATTGAATATTTTAGAGTCATAAACTATTTTCTAATTCATAAAAATCCATAGACTATAGAACTATCGCAGCAGAGAATTTAACATAGGTGTGAGAGTAGTTGATCAAACAATATTTTGCATATCTGCTTTTTCACTTACATGCAATTCCACAAGAAACGTATCTTGTATAATTCATTGGAACGAAAGTACTCAACCAAAGACAAAACTATGAGATCTTGGTAAGACTTCAGCAAAGAGCAATTGGACTGCTTATTAATTTCAAAGATCTAGCAAGTCAATATTTGTCATCTCAGCAGCTCATGACGTATTATGTAGCATACACCTTGATGATATTCTTTAACTGTATCACTTGGAATTTATAAATCTATCTTCATTTTTCAAGCATTAAGTATCCCGAAGGATGTTTAAGGTTAAGTGGTTCAGTGAAATAAGAAGGTTCCTACGAAATAGATGAGCTTCCGTGGGTTAGAAAGAAAAGCTTCCATGAAATAAGAGTGTCCCGAGGAATAGGTTGGTAGACATCAAATAGAATGATTTCAAGTGCGAGGATGTCTCAAAGGAAGAAGTATGACATAAGAATAAACGGAAGTCCATCCGAAACTATAAGGGTTCCTCCAAAAACTTTCAAGAACAAGTATGCAAAATTGAAACTATCAAAATTGTACGATTCCAAATGCGGAATCATTTGTAATTGAATAATGAAATATTGAAGGAAATAGTCAGACGAGGTTTGATTATTGTAGCATCTTATTTTGAGCAATATTTTCACCTTCACCAGGGATAATGTCGGATCAACAAAAAAACATTTATTCAGAGTTCAAACAAAGACTCGAGAAAAACGGATTTCTGTTGATTCAATGGCATCTTTGACTCGAATAGTATCAAGTTTTAAAACTTTTCGTTTTTGTGAGGGGAAAGCAACTCTGCAAAAATTACTTGACACCTCACCCCCTGAGGCCCGGCGGGAGGAAGGCAACTTTGAAATTCTTAAATAGGAACCTATATTGGCGAGAAATGATATTCTCGACTCTTCAAGGAATGCGCTTCCAAACGAAATATAAAAAAGACAAACTGTCCGTTCGTTTGGGTTGGTTTGCTCAGGTTTGTTACGTTGCCGACGTTCGTTTGGGTTGGATTTATTATCTTAGTTGAGTTCATTTGCATTGGACTAGGGTTTTAGTTTCTTTCACTTGGATGGTTGGTTTGTGCTGCTGACGTTCGTTTTGATTAGTATGATTGTGTTGCTTACGTTCGTTTCGGTTTGCTTCGTTGATTCCTTTCATTCTATTTTATTGTGTTTGTTGCCTGCATTTGGGTTGCTAACATTGGTTGCATTCGTTTGGGATAGTGTTGTTCGTGTCATTCGTTTAGGTTTGATAACAGTGTTGGTTAACACATCCAATCTATTCCCAGCAAACCTAACCAGCACAAGCAGATCAACCCAAACGATTTACCAATACGAAAAATCTTATGCACGCAACTAACACAAAATCAAATGAACGGAATCAACCAAGCGAACCAAAAGTAACGTAAGCAACAGAATCAAGCCATGAGGAAAGTAACTTTCAACACTTATGTATTCATATATTTATATATAGATGTTGCTAGGTGGGAAAGAACTTTTCAGATAAAAAAATTTTCTTCAACATTTTCCATAACGAATCGCTTGTAAACAATGGTAGTTTAGCATACTTATAGCTGCAGAAAAACCCTGAAAAATGTAGGTATAACCGTTGTAGGAGGATGATAATGAGTTTTTCTCAATCTTCTAGGTGCGAAAGATTAGTTTGAAAAAAATGTTGCCTAAAAAATGTTACTTACGAATTCGGATGGAGATGAGAGTTTGTAATAACACCTTCCATTGCCTTCAAAATTCTAAATTAACGTTTTGAACAACTCATTCATAGAAATACGCCTGTGTTTAATTTTGTGTATAAAAAAAATTATTTTGTACAAAAAACGTTGTATTTTAGTATGACAATAGTATTTAGCAACGAAAAATTGTTGAAAAATTAAATAAAATTTGCGTATTAAAAAGCTGTGAGCATTTTTCACATTTCACACGAAATTCCCTTTTTTTGGCCCACCCTACTGTATAGCTCTACAATATAGAGCTATACAGTGGGGTGGGCCGAAAAATGAGAATTTCGTGCGATATATTCCTAATAGAAATAAATTGATAGTTCCTAATAAGCTGAATATGATTTCCATTTTTTTCGATTACTGCATTTGACCTTCTCAAGTGAGTCGAAAATGGAAAAAATTAAACACACTCCTAATATATAAAATAAAATAAAATATACAAAATTGATCCTAATTCTTCGTTGAATTTTAATTTCATCTTTTTTTAATTCCGGGTATAAAATTACCTCAGAAAAATGTGTATTGTATTGCTAAAAAAAGAGAAGGTCACGTCAGGACCATATTTTGATCAAGAGCAGATTTGCCTCATTTTTGAAACAAGGCGGATTTTACTCGCAAATTGTAATTGTTAATGATTAATGGATTAATTATTTACTTCTGATAATTCATTCTTGGAGTAATTTTCTCCGTGGAATTCATTGAAAATAAAATTGAGAAAAATTTTTTGTCCTGTTTTTAGTTATTAATTTTTCACAGTTTTTTAGTGTCAAGTAGGTCATTTCATAAATTCCCGAGACATATACTTCTACATATATGAGAATATTTGTGACTGTGAGAAATTATTTTTTAAATCTTTCATGCTCAAATTCAATTTTTTCCTTTTCAACATGCTTGAGTAGGTAAAAGATATCAATCAGTTTGGAAGAGAATGTTTACAGTGTATTTAGCTCATAGAGATGAAACCATTCTCTCAATATTGAAAATTGATTCCTACAAGTTTATTTTTTTGGCCCTTCCTAGTGAACAGACAGCAGAGAATTCAACATCGATATGAGAAATACAATTTTTCATGACGAAATATCTGATTTTCCATTAAAATCATAAAAGGAACATTACTTTCATAATTTTTTGGATTGAAAATATTGTAGAAACTTCTAGAATGTATGAAAAAGAAAAAAAAATCATAAAATCTTGGTTACACCTCAACAATTGTTTTTTTTGCGAACTAGTTTGTTTTTACGGATAGTAATCATGACTTGCCAGATATTTCGTCACTAGGGCAGCGTACAAGGCCTGCTAAATCATGTTTTCAATTTCAACAGTTTATTTAGGCTTATCAATTGTCGTAATAATTCGTCCAACTAGTATAGAGAGGCTAAAAATTATCATCATTCTCTAGGTTTTCTAGGTAATTATAACTGATACTGATCAGTATATAAAGCGGTGAATATTCTTAATCTTTCTCCTTCATCGTGTACGAGATACAGCTAAAAGATGAGGATCTGTTTGAGCGCTCTGCTCATTATCATCAAGGTTTTTCTGCATGTTGATGGTAAGTTCACCCAAAAAAATATATGTATTCCAATATAAATATGAAATATAGCATATACCAAAGTTGATAATTTGGAAGTATCAGGCTAAAGTTCGAAATACGAAATTAATGCACTCTCTTAAATTACCATATGCTAGGCTAAAGACGCTTCGATCTGCTGTTCCCAGATTTTCACATTTTCTTATTTTTAGGCTTTGAAATGTCTATTCTTCTTATTTCACGCTCTTGGGACTTTTCATGCATTATTTTTTCTTCTATTTTTAGCGCTTTTGTTGACTAACTATTGAAATTCAAATACTCAACATTGCCAGTAGCATAATTTTGACCGCATTGAAATTAAAACTGTTTAGTATTTAATTCCTATCTTTAAAACCTTTTCTTCTAGAAATCATGTAAGTTAAATTGTTACGTATGAAATAATACATTTGAAAGTTGATGTTATTCGGGTTCTGAATTGCCTTATCTTGAAAAGTGTCAGTGTACATCAAATGAAGATAAGTCAAAGACAGCGTTAAATCAACACACTGAGGAACATAGTTTAAATGAAAACTTTCCTTGTTGAAACAACATTATCTCGGCTGTAGCTGAAAATATTTTCCAGTCTTAGGCACTTCAATGATCAAATTTTATTTCATTCATTCCTTTATGATTCATTATTTACTTCCAAATGATTTTGCATTCAAAAGCGTACCCTTTCAATAGTTTCAGATTGAAATATTTTCTTTCGAAAGTTATACTTTGTAGAGTTTCGTAAGCATAGGGTAAACCCTGATAGTTTCGGTAAAGCGTCCATCATACTGTTTTCCTCTGGAGCTCCTCGCTCTTAAAACCCTTATTTTTTGGGTACCAAACTATTCCTCCGAACACTCTCATTTGACGAGGCCACCCCAACTCACGGGGCCACATCATTTTCTCAGGAACCCTTTTATTTCAGTAAACCACACCTATCTCTCGGGACCCTCCTATGCCGCGGGAACTCACTAGTCCGTCAGGACCACTATTACCTAACGGGACTTTCCATTACGCCCTACAAGATCGTCATAACGACTTTTTCAATTTTCTTGAAAATTTGTTTCCATTTCTACTTCTGAGCTCGTTTATCAAAATTTTGAATAGGTTTATAAATACTTTTGCAAAAATTATCATATATGTTCGAGGTTATGCAATGGATCACGATTCGAATATAAATATTAGATTTAAAAATCTTGGATTATGGATTTTATCATCTCAGATTATAAAGTTTAATAATCCAAGATATTATCCTGTGATGACTATTTCTTAATATCTATACATTGTAGTTCTAAAAATCTGGATCGCTGTCCCATAGTTTTTTTTTTTATACCATGAAGCCATTTCCCTTTCGGGGTAGGCGTGACACTACCAGATTCGGGTAGTGTTTCTAGCTGGATTATTTATTACCAGTACTACTAGTGTGGGCTCACCACACCCACGACGGGCCAGCAGCACGCAGTATTCCCGAACGGTCACCCATCCAACTACTTACAGCGCCCAACACTGCTTAACTTCAGTGATCTTACGAGAAATGGTGTTTTCAGCGTGTTATTGCCGATTTTTTTTTTTTTAGAGGAGGTGAGAATGCATTTACGCACTGAGTGTGGGACTCGACCTAAAAACGGTAATTCCCACTAAACTGACCTCCTCTTCCCGCCAACACATGTCCTCGGAACCGCTTTCGCATTACTTCAAGGACATGGGGGTAAGGCCACTAAGTCTTGCTTCGACTTCCACTTTTGAGCGCCAGCTTGGCCAGCTTTCAATCATCATCCAATCAGGATGAACGCATCGTCCTCAGTAGTGTGGTGGTACCACACAACTGGCTTGTCGGCCAGCGGCATCCTGGTTGGGTACTGTTCTTTTAAGCAGCGCGTCCTTGGGGCATCCTCGCCGAGGTTGCCTCACGAAACGCCCTGCACATCATTGTCCCGGGCCGATGGTCCAGCCGGGGCTTCTCTTCGTTTGTGGCGCAGAGGTAGCACTGCGGCGTACTTTCGCACGCCGCAGCCCAATGGCGCTCCTTGTCACATCTCCAGCAGGCCCTCGTACGGTCTGGGCCTTCGCAACCGGCTGCCATATGGCTGAAGCCTAGGCAGCGGTAGCACCAAACCTTTTCCATTTTTTTGTGTACAATACAGGACACCCACCCCACCTTCAGGTGTCCTGTGCGTACCAACCTCGCGGCCAGTTCCTCGGCCAGCTCCACGAAAGCCTTTAAGTTGCCCCTGAAGGGTCTTTTCGTGATGCTGACCTTCACCTCTCCCACACCCTGATTACCGAAGTGGCTTCTTACAGCCGCTTCGACTTCACCGGCATCAGTCGTTGGATCGAGGTCCAAGACCTCGATTTGGGTACGGAGGACGAGCTCTCGCACGACACGCCAACTGTCTCCCTAAAAGCAGCCGGAAATTCAGCCCTGCCCTCTGTTCTAGTCCCGAACTCCACAAGGACCTCTCCATTTCTGGTTTGCCTGACACCCCTGATTTTTACACCATGGGTGTCCGGTTTCACCTTCAGCTTGAGGTCCTTGAGGACCTCGGCATAGCTTAGACCCTCGGCTGGTTTGATGAGAACCGCCTCTGGCCGATCTCATGTCCGCACCTTCTTCGCTAGCTTCCTGTTGTTAATGGCAGGCTTTTCCTCTCCGCCTGCCTTTTTTGGTGTCGAGGACGCTGTTGCTGTAGTGTGCGTCCTCTTTTTTTTTCTTCGGTTTAGAAGATCCTGCCTCAATGGGGCTCAGGGTGGACTCCCGTTCGCGCTTCCGAGCGGGAGTTTTCACGGCTTCTTCCGTCCGGTTCCCCGTTTGGCTGGTTTCTTTCACCGCTTCACTCATCTTTTTAACAGTCGCCTTCTTCTTTTCTTTTTCCGAGACCTCCGCTCCGAAATCCTTTATCGCCTGTCGGAAGGAACTGTGGGTGTAGCCCATTTTCATTCCCAGCTCCTCCATTAGAGTCTGTGCCTTCTTCAGTCCATTCCTAATAGGCATGAACATATTCCGCTTAGTATGTGGGAATTCTTGCATCTTCCACAGTACGTCATATAACTCTTTAAAGATTTCTCTACCCTCCGTCATCCCATTCTCCGCGTCCGCATAAGCCCCCTGACTCATGTCAGGTTCCTTCACGTCGTCAGACTCTTCCTCCGATTCCTCAGACATACTTTGGTTCAAGTTTGATTCATTCTCAGTTTTGTCTCCTTCGTTGAGGCAGGACCGAATAGGACACACACAGAGGTGGCGCCTAAGTGGACATTCTCCATGTTCTTTAATACGGAGATAATACTAGATTCAAATAATTGTTAACAATCACAAATAACGATAAATATTTTTTTCATTCACCATAATTTGAAATAAAAATTACTAATTAAGAGAACCAAAAGTGGCCTATTCGGTCCTGTCTCAACGAAGGAGACGAGCAACAGACCGGCCGAGAACTGTGATCGTCGATTAAAATTGAGCTCAGATACGATTAAACATTTTTAATCATGTCTCGGGCACCCATGAAGATTTTTTAAGTTTTCTTGGCTTAAATTTAAGATGAGATTTCAGGCTCGATGTCGTATAATTTTCAGATTTTTGAAAGAATTTGCCTAGGTCGTGCAAAAAGTTGAATTTGAGGTAGAAAATTTGAAAAAATCTTGAATTTTTTTTTTTGAACTTCTCAAGTGCCTCAAGTAAATATCGTGGTTCGAAGTCAACAATGATTTTTAACAGCGCTCATGCGAGTCGTGCGCACAATTTCCGACGGTAGTGTAAATTATAAATTGAATGCAGATACTCATTTTACAACGTCAGAATCATTTTAAAAATTATGTAATTGAAACAGTGGTATTTTGAATACGAATGAATTTTCATTATGCAAATTGTTCATAATATTCAATAAGGTAACCTCGAAGTAAATAATTAATTGATACTTTTTAATTTGAAGAAGCTAAATTTTAAACCTTGTTTAATTTGATTTTTTGGAAAGAATTATTCAGTTCATCATTAATTCTTAATTTCACAATATAAGAAGCATTAAACTATAATTTTCACTGGAACATTAACATAATTTTTACAATATATATTTTTTATATTTGAAGTTTCGTTTCTGAAAATTTAATTTATCAATAACCTTTTGAACTAATTCCAGAAAATGTAAGTTTTAATAGAGTCAGGTAATAACTGATTAATCAGTTCACATCATAAAAAGCACTAAACAATCATTTTCATTGAAAAATTCACATAATTGTTACATCATATTTTTCAGGAAATAAAAAACTGCATTTCTATATATTCAATCTATCAATAACCGCTGAGAATAATTCGGTAGAAAAAAATAAAATATGTGTACATATAATATTGAAAATTGAATTCAGATAATCAATCAACACCATCGCAAATATTTAACAAAATTATAAAATTGTGCTGAAGGTATTTTCAATAAAATATAAGCTTTAATACAAATTATACCCAATATTGAGTTGGATAACCTTCAAGTAAATAATCAATCATAAATGCATCGGAAAATATTTTCATTGAAACATTCAAATAATTTTTACTTCAAATATTTTTAAAATTTGACTTTTTCTTCTTTTGAATTTGATTCATTGATGAGCTTTAAACTAATTCGAGGAAATCCAAGTTTTAATGGACTCAGTTGATAATTAATCAATAAGTTCAAAACATAAAAAGAATTAAATAATCATTTTCATTGAAGTATTCAAACAACTTTCATATAATATTTTTCTGAAAATGTTGATTATTAATAAGCTTTCGAACTAATTCCAGAGAAAATTAAAACATATGTACATATAATATTGAAAATTAATTTCGGATACTCATTTCACAAAATCAAAAACATGAAAATAAATTATATATTTATTATGTAAATTAAACAAAATCTATACCATAATTTCCTAAATTTTGAATCGTATTTCTGTAAATTTAATTTACTTTTTCAATTTACTTCTTGAGCTAGTCCCAGAAAAAATTTCAAACACATGTACAAGTAATTTTGAAAAAATGAATTAAGATATTCACACGTCTTACTTGTATTAAATAAGTTAATCACACTCTATCAAAATACATAAATTTTACTTTATAATATAGCAATGTGGTGGCTTTATGAACTGGGACTATTTTCTTAATGAGGTCAATCATAACAACACACATAACTTAATTGAATACATTTTTAAAAATGGATTGAGTACATTCTACTGTCACGTCCCGTGACGTATATATATGTTAATATATTTATTGATATATTTATATATTTGCATGATTATACTAATAAATACTTAATAAATATAGAGCAAATATTGTGCACTGTGTAGTGCAGCTATACATATATATATATATATAGTCAGCACGTTGTACACTGTAAGACATACCTATATATATGTCCAGCACGAGAGCAGAGGTATAGAATATAGACTATAGTAAGAACATTGTAATTCGTAGCGTACACTGTCTAACCATAGACGCATAGAGTATAGGGCCCAAAAGCACGTTGTAACTGGAGGACATAGCTATAGATATACTGAAAACAGTACACGCCGTATAGTATATATATATATATATATATACGTGACGTACGCGTATACAGGATCGTCGCAGCATCCAGGAACGTCGGCATAGGCCCTATAAAAAGTGAATGGACCAACATAGGTCAGTTAGTTTTTAGTCAAAAATTTAGAAGTTACAGTTCCGTACAACTCTTCTCTATTTCCTACGGTTTTCCCCGATTCGACTGTCCAGTGTCTAGTGTGTCAAACCATTATCCTTCGCGTGTTAGTGTGTGTTGCCCTTGTGTCAAGTGTTGTGCACCGGGAAACCCGAATCTGGGATTTCCCATCTTGGATTACTTCGTACCCATTCAACCCTGAATTGGAACCCTTATTGTTTACATCAAGGTGCACAACCCCTTTCTTTCACACCACTACACGGAGACCATCTAGATATCATTTGATTCTTCAATCGAATCAATAAACCGGTAAGTTCTAATTTTAATAAATCTAATTTCATTATCTAACTCCTTTTGGGCCATAATACATGAGTCTCCTTTATTTTAAAGGTCCTGGCCAAGGATTAGAGTGTCTACATGCCTTCCTTCAGTTTCTTGTGCTAAAGCCTTAATAAACAATACGTTTCAAGTGTAATTGATTATAATAAATTGTTTAAACTAATCTATATTTATTTATTGGCTACTCTTTCCTCTTCCCTGTGCGAGATCTTCGATCTCAACTAAAACGAGGAACCTAATTAAAAAGGAAAGTATTTTAAGTTTTCCATGACGTAACACTACGTATCAAGCACATTGATTATTCGGTGAAGAATATTATTCATTTTACCTGATTGTTGCATATATAATGTATTAAGTATATCCAGATGGTTAGAGCAGTTATTGAAAGTGACAGTAAAAATACATATATCGAAATAATTATCAGCAATCAATAAAATTAGAAATCTACTTTTTTAGTTATATTAATTTCACGTTAAAAAAAGAGGCCTTTGTGAAATATCTTATGATATCAGGTACCCAAATACAAAGAAAAAATTAGTTGCTTGTACATATTCAATTTTATTCTAGATTAATGTCTTACCAGGCAATAAAAACCTTCTTTTTGGTGAATTTTCCCTATTTTCGCTGCTCTTTGCAAACTAAGTACTAATTAACAATTATTCGTCGCTTTGGAACACTTTGAATTTAAACTTCGTAATTCTTGAAAGCTGTCTTTTCAAATTATTGACCAGTGAAGAATGATAGGCCTCAGCTGAGAATTATGGAGTGTTCACTTTCGAGATTGATATTCCTAATCTTTTCAGAATAACAAATCTTCTTTTATTTACAGAAATAAAAGCTTCGGGAGTGCAGGGAGCAAGCTCATCATCCAGACCAAATCAAGGAGGGTATCTTCGTCAAGTACAAAAAGATCCTAATGACGGTCCACCCCACAGAGTATTTAGCATAGCGGGGCAGCCAATTGAACTGTGGTTAGATAATTCTCGAAGACACATTGTGAAAGCTTGGTATGCTCCGAACTGTCATATTCCCCAAGCTGAATATTTCAAAACAATGGATTTCTTAATCCGTGTTTGGATGGTAGATAACCTACCATTGGTGGTATATATATCCAAAGAGAGTACACTTATAGGAGTCCGACCACCGCGAACATCAGGTAAATAATTGTTTGATATGATTTTTGGTACAATTAGAACCAAAGATTCAGAAAAGTCATTTTTACTTCATTTTTAAGGCTATTATGTATAATAATCTTCAGATTGATCTACTGACTTCATTTATATTGAGGGGTCTGTATAGGAAGTCATGTGAGATTAGGCATTGTTTCCTATGTGAAATAGAATAGGCAATTCAGGGCACAAAACGGGATATAAGCTTATGTGGGAAAAAATATGGAAACCTATATGAGAAAATATATGTGAACCCTAAATGAGAACCTATAGAAGGAATTGAACTCACCACTCCAAAGCAGTTCCTTATGAGAGCTACCACTGAGTAGTGGCTTTTCTGACCATTTATTCCATTAGAACAACTAAAATCATTTTTAGAATTTCATGTAGCAATAGATTCCGTGTGGATTCCTACATAGGCTCCTATTTCATTTATTATCCCAATTTGCTGACATGATTTTATATATGAATCCGTGGGGATTTCTATGCACCTTTCCGTGTGAATTGGAATATCAAATTTTGTCATGTAAGTTCGATGTAACAAGTATTTTATCTGTCTTTTGGACAATTTATAATTATATAAAGTGTTGAGGAAGGTCTTGAAACAAAGGAACTGATGACAGCAACAGTCAGGCATGTAAAAAGTTATGAGAATTTTTAGGAAATGAATCAACGCAGTTATTTTGACTGTTCACAGTTGGAAAAATCACAAGATTAAAGACCAAATCCATTTCAAATCAGACAGGTTCTAGACTTAAAGTCGCGGAATCTCTCGAGTACAAACGGAACCTCTCGAGAACAAAATATGTGGTTTTTAGAGAAAATTATGCGATACGTATTTTTGCGATTTGTGAAACAAAATTTTCACGATGTTACGCGTATTCGAATTTTTTCCTTTGTCTTTCGAAAAAAATCTCAATTTTTTCTCGACACGTATATAACTTTTGATCCAATCAAGATATCTAAGATTTCTTTGCAGATTGCGATAAATTTTACCGCCTTTTTTCGAAATCCGCAAAAAATCGTGCAAATGTCTAAGAACAACAAATCAATGGCGGTTTTTCTGAAGATATTAAAAGTTGATTTTCTAAAAAAGCCCATACTTATATTGTTTGCCAATCATTTTTTATTCTGTACTATCAGAAGCAAAATACCTTGCGAGTTTTATGCAAGCTAAATAACTTTTTTGGCCAGAAGAATTATCTTTCATAAAACCGAAGTTTCGCATTCTTCTTCGAAACAACAGAAGATACGAAGAAATGTTGAACAAATAGTGTACACAGTTATAAAAGTTCTACAAAAAGCTACCTTACTACTATTTCTTTCAGAAACTGCAGTTGCAGCAAAGCAGTCCATTCTTTCAACTATAAAAATCTGTTATTAA
>CAKNXH010000529.1:83805-98503 GCA_932178445.1 Andricus quercusramuli | reverse complement strand
CTTGAGGAGCATGGGCTGTCATTGGCGGCCAGTAAGACCAAAGTAGTTGTCCTCACGAGGCAGAGATACTACGGAGATCTAATGAGGTTTCAGATAACCGGAGCGCCCGTAGAGGCTGTGAAAGCTGTCCGATACCTCGGAGAGACCGTGGATCAGAAGCTGACTCACTGGGCACAAATTCAGAAAGCATCTGGCTAAGCCAGTTCAACAGTGGCGAACCTTTCCAGGCTCATGCCTAATATCAAAGGCCCTAGAGCAAGTAAAAGGAAAATGTTGATGAGTGTGGCCCACTCGATCCTGCTTTATGTAGCGGAGATCTGGGCTGATGCGCTCGATATAGAGAAATACCGAAACCGAATGGTCTCGGTACAAAGACGTTGCGCATTACGTATAGCAAGTGCGTATCGCACTGTTTTTGCACCTGCAGTGATGGTTGTGGCGGGAGTAATTCCCATTTTCCTTCTCGCCAAGGAAAGGAAGAGAAAGTACGAGCGTTGCCAAAAAGAGGAGGATCGTACACTGATTAAAACAGAAGAGAGAGCCAGAACCTTAGAAGAATGGCAGCACTGGTGGAGCACTCATATCAGAGGAAGGTGGACAGCGAAGCTGATAGGAGAGGCGTCTCCGTGGTTCGACAGGAAACACGGCGAGGTGAATTTTCACCTCACCCAATTCCTTACCGGACACGGGCACTTTAACGCCTATCTGCACCGGCGAAACAGGAAAGAAAGCGAATTTTGTGATTATTGTCCCACAGAAGTAGATGATGTGGAGCATACCTTCTACAATTGCGACAGATGGGCAACTAAGAAGTACGATCTGGAGAATGTGCTCGGGGATGTCGTCACCCCCGAGAATACAGTCTCGATGATGCTCCGCAACCAAGAGAATTGGGATGCAGTAGCACTTTATGTTGAATCCGTTCTTCGGCAGAAGAAAAGAGAAGAGCAGGATAGAATCCGTAGCCAGCAGCAGTCATAAGTGACTAACTCACAGGGTCGAAGGCCGGCGAGCCCGAGAACTCCTCGGGCTGGATGCAGATAGCTGTGTGCAGTTTATCCTCCCTCACAGCTATAATTGCATCCAGCCATGATGTCGAAGACATCATGGTTGGGGTGGAAACATGAGGAAGTCCAGGCGGCCAATGATGGTGGTGCCGATGTACGGTTTTGAATGGCTATAACCCATGTTCCTGAAGTAATGCGAAAGCGGATTCCGGGAACATGGGTTGGCAGGTATAAAGGAGTTCGTTTAGTGGGTAAGGCTTCGGTCAGTCCCACACTCACCTTCGTTCCTTAAGGATTCGTCCCTAAAGTTCGAAGGTGGTTAGGGCATAAAGCATTTGCAATTCTCCTTTTTTTTTTTTTAAAAAAAAGTTCCGGTGGGAGCCGGAAGTTAAAAATACCTATAATCGATCGGGCACAGTCCATATACTAATAGGAGGTACTGAACTTTTAATTTTATTAGGTATTTTAGATTTTAAAAGGGGTGGACGGGTGTTTGAAACGCATATATATATATATATATATATATATATATATAGTCAATGCTATTTTGCATTATTTATTAAAACAAAACTATTATCAATTAGCGATTCGGGTTGCCATATGAACCATCTTTAGTGCCTAATCTACGCGTGTATAAATTTTCGAGTCGATCTGTACAACGGTGTGGCCGGTTTCATGCCTCAAGTGTACAAAGTTGAATGTTATATTGTAGATTAATTTGATGAATTTTAGACACGTATTATGTGAGGGAAAGCGCTGTTGGAATTTTCACTGTTTTGTTATCCCAAGTT
This sequence comes from Andricus quercusramuli, assembly GCA_932178445.1. NCBI lineage: Eukaryota > Metazoa > Arthropoda > Insecta > Hymenoptera > Cynipidae > Andricus > Andricus quercusramuli. Next base: position 96,705 of record CAKNXH010000529.1, on the reverse strand, counting down.
CCACCATATTTTTTGCCACCATTTTTATCAAAATGGTCACAACTTTAGTTGATAAGTTGATAATGTTCTATGAAAATTTATCTTAAAAATGAACTCAAAAACATTGAAACCTGTTCAATATTTCGGGAGGTATTAATAACTTACGAATATTATACTGTAATTCCATATTTTTTTATCAAGTAACTTCTTACAGAATTAGCAACAGTGACTTCGGTCAGGGTTGTTTTTTTTTTGTAGAATCTGATACTTTGTTTTATAGAAATTATGGGTATCTTAGCAAATGGGAACAAAGAGCCGCCTTTATTCTACTGGATCGTACTATACTTTAAGTTTTTATTGTCGTTTTCTTCCAAAAATTCACAAATCATTAAAAATTGTATGAATTCAATCAATTTTTCTAATTCTTTTAAATTATTTTCAATTCACTGGAATTTTTTAATTGACTGTGAATTTTTATGAATCTCATTAATTCTCCTCATTTCCCTTAAATTTCTCTAAATTAACTCGAATTTTATTTGAGACACTAATATTACGGAATTTTCGTAACTTTAACCCTGAACGAGCTGGAAAAGGGGTTAATTCTTATGAAAAATTCTGTAACAATAGACAGTTCGATTATTTAATTCTTTGTTTTTTTTCAACTCACTTAAATTCTTTTGAATTCGCCCTTAATTCTGATTACTCCCATTTTACTCATTTCTATGAAAATGTTCTGATTTAACAATTTGGTTTCAAATTTATAATCTTTCGAATTCTTATGAATTCTATCAATGTCTTTTGAATTCCCTTGAATTCTTATAAACTTACTTTAACTTTACTGAAAACAGTGGAATATTTTGAATTTTTCTCTACACATTTGAATTCCCCATGAATCCTTATTAATTTTTCCTCTATTAAATGGATTTAAACATTGTTTGTAGTTTTTTTTATTCACCCTGAAGTCTTTTAAACTCACCTTAATTTCTTTGGTATTTTATCCAATTCTTTTGAAATCCCTTGAATTCTTCTAAATCCACTGCAATTTTACTAAAATCAGTGTAATATTTTGCATTCTTTGATTTTTTTTTAATTCACTTAAATTTTTATGAATTTCTACGAGTTCTTCTCATTTTCCTTAAATTCCTCTAAAATCACTTGAATTTTATTTAATTCATTGCTTTTTTAATTTATCTGGAATTTATTGACATTCACCTGGAATTCTGATAAATTTCATCGAATTCTTTTGAATTCAAAAGAACATTAGTCACTTTTGGTCACGTTTTCGGTTTAAATAGGTCACTTTTTCACTGCTTTCAGGTAAATTAGGCAGTGGCAGTCCTGCCTAATATTTCAATAATTTGAATGCTGTTACAGGTAATGAAAATCTGGATCGGCAATCTAGCAGGTAACCGGACGGGAACCCAAACAGGACCTGATTCAAGTCAAGTAACATTCATATGGGCCGTAATCGTTTCTATCTTCTGCTTGGGAGGAATGATTGGAGGCTCCTTGGTTGGTTTCGTAGCTGACAAATTTGGAAGAAAGGGAGGCTTATTGTTGAACAATATATTAGTTGTTTTGGCTGTGATTTTTGAGGGAGCAGCAAAACCTACCTTCAGCTACGAAATGATTTATATTGGAAGATTTCTTATCGGTGTAAATGCAGGTTTGAACGCAGGATTGGCCCCTATGTATCTGGGTGAAGTTTCGCCTATGCATTTGAGAGGAGCTGTGGGCACAGTTTATCAACTGATCATAACAATTTCGATTTTGGTTTCCCAAATTTTGGGCTTGGAAAGCCTACTGGGAACTGCAAGTCAGTGGCCAATACTGTTGTGTCTGACAATTGTTCCTGCTATCTTCCAACTCGTTACTCTTCCCTTCTGTCCTGAGAGTCCAAAATATCTTCTACTGGGTAGAGGAAAAGACATGGAGGCTCAAAGAGGTGAGAAAAGTGCTCTGTTATTAGTATTGAAGTTGGGGTGGCCACTGGATTGGGAATCCGGGAAATGAAGAAGATTTTTTGTTAAATTTCGAGTACGGAACAACGAAAAATGCGAAAATCAGGGTTGGCTCATTACTCTGATAGCTTACGATCATTTTGAGATTAAAATTTAAAAAAATTATTGGAGCTGTTTTTGAAAAAACTCATTTTTTGATACATTTTTGGGGGTTCAACTTTTTTAATCTATTTTTGAACATTTTGAGGGTATTTGGTTGTCGCAAGATGTTCAACATAGAGAGCATCTTTTTAAGTACCAAAATAGAGAGATTATGCGAATCATTTACTGCTTCAGTGTTACTTCCACAAAACTATATTTAATAACCTCCTCCCCCAGGAATAAAATAAAAAATTGAGTTTTTTTCGAAAACGGCTTCAACAATTATTTCGAATTTTGGTCTTAAAATAATCGTGAGATATAAGAATAATGTGAACAAAAAAAACTGGCAGGTGCAAGACCTTTTGGGTTGACTTCCAGACAAGCCCACCGTGAAATAAAAAGATGTTATTAATAAATAGTCATTTTAAAGAAGAAATAGTGCCAAATTTCGGGGATAATTTAAAGATAAGAAAACAAAATCTTATTCCTAATTTTTGGTGTCTTTTAAAATCTATTCCTGTTTTCTAGAAAATTTGTACAATGTTACGATAATAATCAGGATTTGAGATTGTCTAGATATTTGTTTGAATAGTAATAAAAAAAATAAAAGTTAAGATTACATATAGTAGAAATTATAACTAAAGTTTAAAGTTTTCAAATTATTTACATTTTTTTCCTTGAGGAATTGGAGTTGAAATATGAAAATATGTTCAAAAGAATTAATCCTGTATTGACTACAGAAGTCTTTTAAATTAATAATTTAGAAGGATTTTAGATTCTTCTTTTTTAATTGTTTCCTCGTTTTAATGTAAGTTATTTTTAAAAAATTTAACTTTATAATTCAAAAATTCTTAGATTTTCATGAGGTTAAGAGATTTTCAGTCTCAAACGCTTTCAATTATAAGTTTATTATTTTTAAGTGGTTTAAACGTTAAAGACTAGCTCACTGTTGATATTAAAATTGGGCAATTTCAAACAAGTTGACATGTAAAATCTTCAATTTAAAACTGTTCAGTCTTTTACAATTTAATTTAATTCAAATTCATTTTAAAATTTTTTTAACTCTTCCTACTTGCCATGGATTTTTCTATGCACTGTATTTAAGATCATTTAAAGATTTAAAGTAAAAATTATTATTAAATTTTGATACCTAGAATTTGAATTTGTTGTGCCCTATATACTTTGTAGGTAAACTTGAAATTGTTCGAATTCAAATTTTCCAAGTGGACATTTTTTCAATTTGTTTGCTTGAAATCTTAAAGTCTCTATTCAAAATGTTGACTTTTGACGTTCACATTATTCAATGTTAAACGTTTTAAGATATTAAATGCTTCAATTTTGAGAGTCTCAGGATGAAATTATTTATTGGAAATATCTTCATTATTTGAATTTAAAAATTTTCAATGTTTATATTAATGAATAGTAGTGAAACCTTAAAAGCCCATAATTTTTCTACATTGTTTTTTAATTTTAATATGAAAGTTTTTAAACTCGCTCTATTTGAAATTGTTTGTTAATTTTCTATACCCTCTATTTAAAACCATACTTTGAATTTAAAAATTATTTATTCATATTTCACTGCATGATAATAATTTCCAGGTTGTTTTAATTGTTTAAATTTAAAGTGGTTCAAATTCTGAAGTTGATGTAAGCCTGAAATTCTTCGATTTTAAAAGTTACAATTTTCAATGTACTGTTTTAAATAATTTACGTATTAAAATTCTTCAATTAAAAAAAAAATTATTTTTAAATTATACATCATCTTTGGAGATCTGTTATAAAATAGACCATTTGTTTAGAGAGCATAAATTTAAAGTGATTAAATTTCGAATTCCTCAATATTGAAAAACAATTAGTTTAATGTATGCAGAGTTTCAAATTCTTCAGTGTCAGATTATTTATATATTTGGACCTTCTTGGACCTTAACCGTTATTGAATGAAAACAATAAACCAGGGTGGCCATTATTTTTTTCATTTTCCTCTCCCGGTTTTCTCCCGGTTCTCCCGGTAGAAATTCGTGATTTCTCCCGGTTTAAAAAAAAAAAATACTGTTGTTGCGAAACGTGCAGTTTTTTCACATATGATCAATTGCGGAACTCGATGAGCATCGGCAAACCGATTTACGAGAATTACATTGACTTTCAATCATATAATAAGCAGGATAAGAAAATAATAATGCCTAATTTGAGGAAAATGCAAACATGTCTTATTATATACATACTATATATGTTTTGAGGAAACATGAAATCATCGAAACAAGTTTAGTTGAATCACAGATTGTTACAACTTCAACACTGCATGAGACTACAGAACCTCCAGAACAGTCTAGAATGCGAACTAGTACGCATGCATACGCGACGTAATGTGGGCGGTCAACCAATCCCAAGTAATTACGCGATTTCGCGATTGGTTGTTTGGACACACAGTGCTACGAAACGCGCGACTTATGAAATGCGGGAAATCTCCCGGTGTAATAATTCTCTCCCGGCTTTTTCCCGGTTTTCTCCCGGTGCAAGTTTCTCTCGGCTTTCTCCCGGTTCTCCCGGTTCGGCGGCCACCCTGAATAAACACAAAAGTTTACATTCGATGAAGTGAGAAAATGTTTAAAAACCATGCATTTTTTCCAAGATTTGCATACACAGCCACCCTGAGAATGTTTTATATCCGAGTCGTATTTTACAAGTCCCATATAAATTGAAAAGTTTTCCTTATCAATAATTAGCATAATTTTAAATTTGTTTCAGCTTTATCATGGCTTCGTGGAACAATTGAAGTGCATGACGAAATGGAGGAAATGCGAGCCGAGTATGAATCCCTTAAACTTATTCCGAGTGTTTCTTTGAAAGAACTACTTATGAACGCCACTCTTCGAATCCCATTGACTATTGCTGTAATGGTAATGATCGCCCAACAACTTTCCGGTATCAACGCCATTATGTCCTTCTCAACCAGTATCTTTGAAATGGCCAATCTTCCAAAGGACGCTGCCCAGATGGCTACTATGGGTGTGGGAGCAATGAATGTCGTTATGACATTTGTCTCGCTCGTTTTGGTTGAAAAAGCTGGAAGAAAAACTTTACTGTTGGTCGGATTCAGTGGAATGGTTATCGACACACTCCTTCTCGCAATATGCATGCCATTTGCGGTAAGAATTTTCTTTATGTATAGTAATCCAAATAATCACGTGTCCTGTGTGAAGGCACCCTTATAAATGGGGTGCTTCCACACTGAACAGTCTTCTAGATTCGTTTTAAAGAATCAGTTTCAATAATTTGATTGGTAAATCAATCATTTGACTTGATTGGCCAATCAAGCTCGACCATTCCCCACCATGGAACGCTCTGGCCAATCACCAGACATCGTAGAGAATGTGTATAAGAACAACATAACAATGTAGCAATGTTCACGAAATGTCGGCAAGATTCGTAGTTTTGCACACAATTGAAACCCGAAAAACCTCATTTAAATTTAATATAATAATTTTCTGTTTGATTATTGATCAGGCTTCAATTAATTGTAATTTTCCTTCTCAATTTGCAGAAAGACTCGACGTTCGCAGCCTACTCTTCCATTCTCCTGGTGATAATGTTCGTCGTTCTCTTCGCGACTGGACCTGGAAGTATACCTTGGTTCTTGGTCTCAGAACTTTTCAACCAATCGGCGAGGCCTGTCGCAACCTCGGTGGCTATCGGTGTCAACTGGACTGCCAATTTCCTTGTCAGTTTCGGTTTCAAACCCCTTCAAACAGCCCTGGATTCAAATGTCTTTTATATTTTTGCCGTTCTTCAAGCCTTGTTCACCTTATACATATACAGAAAAGTTCCAGAGACAAAGAACAAGTCGATCGAGGAGATCAGTAGCATGTTCAGACAAATATCGTACCAGTGAGGTGGAAATATTCAGATTCTAATTTTATTCCTTGTAAAAGAAGCAGCGAGATGGCAGAACAAGTCTTCTTGTCTTGCTACCTCAGCTTGACTTTCGGGTCAAGTTCTCCTCGTGAATATTTCTCGTAATTGGCGCTGTATAGAGATAATTGCCAAAAAGCGCAATGCGCATCGACACGCTGTTTTTTTTCTTTGATTAAGAAACAGAAATCATCAAAAGGGCTAGTTAGAAAAAAAAACATTTGCGTCTGAACGTTTTTACCAGATCAGTTCCTAGATGTTCCCAAAAGCACTACGGTGCTCAATTTGTCCGCGAGTGACAAAAAAAAATAGTTTTTCGGGCCTGAAGGTCAGACCATGTTTTGTCTACATGTTTTTGGGTCGCTGAATCCAAATTCGAGGTCCAAAAAACCCCAGCACGTCAGAGTTCTGACATAACCTCATAAAATTTTATTTTTTCAAGCCCGGGAGTCAGATCATGTTTATTATGTTTTTGGGGTCGCTGAATCCGAATCCGAGGTCCGAGAAACCCCAGCACGTCAGGGTTCTTACATAATCTCATAAGACCTCATAATTTTTTTTTCTAGTCTGGGGGTCAGACCATGTTTACTATATGTTTTTGGGGTCGCTGGATCCGAATCCGTGGTCTTAAAAACTGCAAAGCGTCCGGGTTTTGATTTTCAAAGAAACTCGTGAAAATCATTCATCCGACTTACGTGTGTCTGCCACTCAGAGAAACGTCCTCTTGTAAGAAAAGGATGTTTCTTGACCTAAATGGAATTTCCTTTTAAATTTAAAGTTGAGAAGATTCGGACAACGTATTTGGATCCAGCGACCCCAGAAACATATAGTATGGTCTAACCCCCGGACTCGGAAAAAAGTTTTATGAGGTTTTTTGAGGTTGTGTCAAAACCCTGACTTACTGGGGTTTTTTGGACCTGATATTCGGATTCAGCGAGCCCAAAAACCAATAATAAACATGGTCTCACCCCCAGACTTGAAAAAATAGAATTTCATGAGGTTTTATTTCGTTATGTCAGAACCTCTGACCTCCAGGCCCGAAAAACGATTTTTTTTTGTTTGGCTGTGTAATATATGATTATAATCATATATTATCGGAAAGCGCCAAATGTGTCCTCTATTTAAAAAGAAAATCCAACAATTATGTTTTAAAGGATTTTGACTCTAGTCATGCGAAAAACCAAATCTGTTTTCTTATTTTCGCGACAGCTGAACGCTTTTTAAACCACGTATTACTTGTTTTTAATTTTGAATTGTTTTTAACCCAGCACTTTTCATTTTAACACTGTCAAATCTCAGCGATGCTTTGGAAATTTGCGATTTGAAAATAAAATTAATTTATTCTGCACCGAAGAGAGAAGGCGAATTGTCCGATATCAAAAAACAGCAGAGAATTATATATTTTTATTATGCCATATTTTTTATGCATAAATAAGTCTCATGACAGACCGTTTCCGTCATTTTATCGAACTACGGGATATATTTTACTGCGCGTATTCCCACAGAAAATTCACTGGCACTGGATTTCCAAAATAAGTGTGGAGATCTATTAATTATAAATTTGATCATCTGATGGCAAAGTGCCTGTGACTTTTTAAAATTAAAATACGCTCGATTCGATTATTCGTGTCATATTGATTGTAAATATGTGAGAAGAAGCAAATAGACTGTAGAAATATGTATTGTGTAGAGAAATAACTCTATTTCTGTATTAGCTAAATTTAACCTGTACGAGGCGTAAAGCGATATTACTGAGTTTTTAAGTCGAACATTATTTATACGATTTACGATTACAGAGTACGAAAATAACCGATTATGCCTCAGAGAATCGTTGCGAGTCCATCACAACACGATTTATTGTCACTTAACGGAAGTTTCTAATGGTTTCAATATTTTTCAGAAATGTGACAGAGCAGAGATAATACTCAAACAGTACGTAGGTAGTATTATGAACGAAACACTTGTTGGAACTTGAAAAAAAATCATACTTTACATGAATAAGGCTAACTCTTCTAAGCCAAAAAGTCGAAAAACGATGCCATATAAAGAATGAGAGCCGAGGGAAAACTGATTGTAATGTTCAATTGTTCATGTTGAGTATGACTTATGATACTCCAAATATTTTAATACAATATATGTTGGTTCAAGTGTCAAAATGAAACCCCGGAAATTGTAGCTTTTTATTGAAGCTGACAATTGTTCAAGGGTAAACTAAAGCAACTACTTTTATTTTGACATAATAAAAGGCTCAAATGATGATGAATAATCGAAGTTATTTTAGGATAAGTTGTGTCTCAAAATTTCTTTCTTCAATCTGAATCGCTGAATGTACGATTGTTTCGCGCTGAGAATGTTAAGTACTACCCGATTGGCTCAAGAAACATATGTCCATCATTGTACTGTATTATTCGTATAATATTTAGAGAGTTTAATTGGGTTGTGGTTAATTTTTATTTGTCAACTTTGCTTAATTCGTTCACCATCCTGAAGTTACAAATTGTTATTTAACGAAAACTAGAAAGACTGTTAAGAACGCCAATGAATGTCAATGACACGCACGGATGCTTGAAATGTAAACGAAAGTAAGTTTGCTCGTAATTTCCTATTTCATTCGATAGAGGGCACCTTAATAGAATGAAGTTTTGTATAATTTATCGGATGAATTTTAAAAAATCCTGTATGCTTATCGTTTTGTCGTACCTACGTGAATAAGTTATTTCATCACAGTGATAGCATTTAGTTGTAGTAGATTATTTTATATGAGATCCGTAAGTACAGTCTTATGCATATCCGCAAAACGAGTAGTTGTAATAATCTAATATCCCTAGAGAAAAATATCATTGCAACATATGCGTTTCGTAGGTAAAAGGCGTATAATGATATCGTTTATTTAATCTTTAGGATTTGATATGTTGTCTGTTGATGCTGAGCATTTGCATGTTTCGTGATTAACCATCACGAGTCACGATGTGTTTGTAATGTGTTGCGATCTACATCACTTTTTGATGCTGATATACTTGTACAAATAAAATCATTGAAAAGTGTAAACGTATCTTTCAACCTTTGATTGAAGTTTCAAATTGAATACTGGAAAATGTGTTTCCTTTGGGTTTCTAAACGATATAACGAGAAAATTTTGTTTTTACAAAGTTATAAGTATTTAAACTGTTAATTTTTTTTTCAAGTGCAGTATCTAAAGTAATATAAATAGTTATATTTGTCTTGCTGATACTGATAAATATTTTCGTTCTTTTTGCAAATTTGTCGAAAATTGTTTAAAATGACAAAATTGCGGTGCTTTTTCTGTATAATTGTATATTAATGGTTATTTTTTATGCATTTTGTTTTCAATAATCATAATTAATAACTAAAAGTACAAATATTATCCCTGTGAAACTTTTTAATTGTAAATAATGTTATATAATTATTAATAGTGAAGTTTTTTTCGGTGTAACATTTTTTCTGAAAACCGTATCTCCTATTCTATTGTAGAGAAAGTGGGGAGATAGTTTTACGGAAAAATTTCCACAAATTCTTGTTAAACTTCATGCACGCTGTTTCAATTAATTTTAATAAGTTCAAGGTGTACAAAGATATTCAACATTTAGTCTTTTTTTAATGCTAAATCACAAGCTACAAGCTGAAGAAATTCACTTCGGAGTTATTTCCATGAAAATACAAAAAAAAAAAAAATGAAAAATCAAGTATTCAAAAATAAATTCTTTTTTAAAATTCTTTTTTTATCACAGAAATAGATCGAAAACTATAGAATTTTAAAGAAGAAATTTTGCTTTTTTTAAATAGACGTCAAAATTTAAAAACTTGTAGCTTCCTGAAAAAGTTTTTTTTTCAAATCGTTAAAATATGTGTTGCCCAATTTCCTTTAAAAAATAACACATTTCTCCACTGAGAGATTCTGCGACTTTTAGTTTATTATATATTTAATAATAATCATTTTGTTTACTAAACAAATTATTCAAATTAGGAAAGTATTTCTGAATGAACTGTTAACATTTCTAAGATCATTTGCAATGTTTTCTATCCATGAAAAAAAAATAATAATTTGATTTTTCCTTTTTTCAATTCAGTTATTAATATATTTTTCAAATAAACAAAATCAGCAGTTTCAATTTTTTATAAATATTATACTGAGTAATAAAAAAATTGTGAATCGGTTGAGATTTGCTGCAGCTTCATTTGTCCGCGAAAATCCATTCTTGAAACCACTGTGCCGCGTCTTGGAGAATGAATTTTGAAAAAATAATATTCTCATTTTTTCCAAAAACAAGACGAACAACAAACGTTCAAAATAAAAAATAATACTAAGAAAGGTATCTGAATTTGAGAGAAAGAATTATTAAATTCTGAACCTCTGAAATTCAACATGTTAAATTCAGACCTGTTTTTGCTGAATTTAAGTTCATCTCTGATGTGACATTTTTAACTATTCTCCTTTAATGTTTTGAACTTAACTTGAAGAATTAAACTGATGAATACTCTCTAACTCTATACTTGTAACTGAATGTTTCAAAATTTAAAAATAATATATAAGTCTGAACTTACTCGAATGTTTTCTAAAATTGTGTTATCTTGCAAAATTTTTCTTTAAACTCTTCAAATTTTTTTCGAAATGATAGGCATCACTTGAAATGTTTTAAAATATTTTTCAATTTCCTTTCTAAAATTAATTTTCCAAATTGTTAAATCATTTGAAATGTTCTCATATATCTAAGAAAAAATTATTATTCCCTTGAAACTTTCAAAATGCTTAAAAATCTTCAAAAATTTACATTTTTTGCCGACAATGTTTTTTACACTTCTTAATTTAAAATACTAAATTGTTTTCAATAATTTAATTTATCTCATGTCTTTGAAAGTGTGGAAAAGTTGAAAAATTATATCAGGGAGGTCGCTGGGCTGGGAAAATCGGGAAATGCCCGGGAAGCCTTATTAGTTAAACAAATGTAAACACCCGATTGAAATCTTATAAACTTTTTTCATCTTTAAAATAATTTCAAAATAATATATTCATAATTAAAGGCTTTTATTAAATTCCAAATATTTTTTCAGTCTAAAATGTTCCATTTTCAAACTATTCAATTTGAGATTTTTTTAATTAGGAAAAAGAACAATTATTTAATATTTAAAAATGTCTGGCTGTTCATTTAAAATCAGTAATTATAAATCAAATATTCAAAATTAGAAAAAAACTCAACTTTGAACGTTACATTTTTAATTGTTCTATAAAAAAAAACTTAATATATGAGTCAAATTGTTGAATTTTGACGTATAAATAACAATTGAACACCTATTATTGTTGGAAAAAATTCGAGCAAGTTGAAGAGATTTTTAGAAGTTTTGACAAAATTAAAAATTATTAAAAAATTTGAAATGATTTAAATAATTTAAACGAAGTGTCTACGTGTACCAACAAATCCGGCTATTCGTACATTTAGAAAGATTTACAAAATTGTCAAAAATGAATGTGGAAGATTTTAAGGATTTTTATCATTTGGCAGGATTAAAAAAAAATTAAAGAAAAATTCGACTCATTTTGAAAGATGTTTAGAAGATCTGAAAAAATTTCAAAAATAATTTAAAATGTGAAAAAAATTCTACATGTTGTTACATGTAGATTTTTCTTAAAATTATATAAATAAAATTTTTCTAAATTTAATGATAGAATTTTTTTAGAGCATTGAAAATGATAACGTGGATTTACTTTTTTGAAAGTGATTCTCAATCTTTGAAATCTACAATTTATAAAAATTTAAAAAAATGTATTTGCTAGTTTAACGACATTTTTTTATAATTATTCAGTTGAAAAGTATAGTAGCTTCCATTTTATACGTGTAAATTATTGAGCATTTGAATACAACATTTTTGAACTAAAAAACTTCAAAACTTCAATTTTAAAAGCTTTAAATTTAAGACTTCCACTTTGAGTGCTTTAATTTGCAGTTCAGTTTTTATTACTTCAAATGGAAAATTTTTTAGCTTTAGTGTTCAAACATTTCAATTTCATTGACCGTGAAAAATGTTTGCGAACCGGGAATTTTGTCCTTTCATTAAAACGGACACCCTGTATATACCAATTATAGTGTGGTAGGTAAATGTTCAGAACTAAATAATCTTGTGCAATTAAAAATTTCTCTTTTAACAATTATATTTAGAAACATCCAGCAATAAATTGTATAATTAAATTACTTATTCATAAATTTTGACTTACTAAATTCATGGTGAAGATTCGTATTCTTTATGTTAAAGTAAGAATTAAGAATCCTCATTTGGAAATTGTGATTTATAAATGTATTGTCATTTTTTTAAGTTTAAAAAATATGTGTTATAACAACAGCCTAAATACTATCAACTATAATTTTATAAAAACGGGAAAACTCAAAAATTATTCCCTATGTTACAAGTCAACACTCACCTGAAATAATTTTTTCTGTTTTGAAATACGACGAGCCTGTAGTATCAAAGCTTATCACCAATTGTGATAAGTATGTCTTCCAATTCTCTTCTCAATCTAAATTCTTTAAAAAATGCCAGTGATAGAAAAGAACAAACTGAAAAACAACCACAAAAAGTCATACGCAGTGTCGCAACCATTCAGGTTTTCGACAGCAATGTATGCGAGACATCGTGACTCGTGACCACTTTTAAAACATTCGACAATATTTTATATTGATATCTCAGAAAATCAATATAATTTTTGCATTAATTGTTCATTTACAATTTTCAACTGCATAGTATTTTGAACTTTTTATTCTTTTTATCGAAGTTTTTTAAATTGAAATCATGTTAAAGTAATTTCAAATTGTAAGTTTTAAAAATTCAACAAATTAAATTTAAAACGATTTTAATAAATGTCTTCTTTAACAGATGAAAGATTATTTTGAACATTTTA
>CAKNXH010000529.1:62740-78805 GCA_932178445.1 Andricus quercusramuli | reverse complement strand
CCGCAAATCTGCTACTCTGCTAATATGTATCCATGGGACTGCGCCCTCAGAGTGAATGGCCCCTCGGGTATTTGCACTTAATCACCTAACTTCCCTACGTTAAGTGCTGAGGGGAAAACAATGGACCTAATGCATGGGATCTGGTCCATTTTGTTAATTTCTCCGAAAACTATTTATTTCTGTATAAGTTTATTTGAAAATTGTTCTTTATTTTTTAAAACTATTTAATAAAATTATTATTATTATTATTTATTACGAAGATATTACAAATATAAAGTTTTGTCTCGTGCATTTGATGCCATTGTTTTCTCCTCAACACTCAACGAAGTGAAGTTTGCTGGCGATGAAGTGAAAACGCCTAATAAGTAATGACGGATTTTTTGAATCTCTGCGGACCATCTGCGTAAACTTCAAAAACAATCAGGGCGACTAGCGGTAGGGGCACCAGATGAGGGAACGTTCAATATATCGAGGTTCACAGAATCGAGGTCCGACTGTATTGAAAATGGCAGTCTACAATTTCGCCATCTGGCGCAAGAAATCAGGACTAGAAAGAGTAGGTAGAATTTGAAACATGCATTTAAATTTGTGCGTAAAAGTGTTCGAAATTTTTTTTTGTAGAGTTTAAAACAATTATTGAATAAAAATAAATATTGGTCAAAAACAAATGTGTTTCAGGTGGAATTTTCATGTTATACAGTGGAAAACACATCTATTGTAAAAAAAAATATTTTACTGTGGCATGCAAGTTTCAATGCATTAAATAAACTTAAATTCACACACACAAACACACATGTTATGCAGAGCGAAACATTTAATCCAGATTATGCAAAGAATCTTAATAAAAGACTATTGGAATTGAAATATGAATTGTAACCTAACATTTAGTTTAAATTTTATAGCCAGTAAAATAATATTTCATTTATAAATTACAAATTACAATAAATAATAAAATTGTATTTTTTGTTTTGTTTAGAAAAATATTTTTGTCGATCTACTCTTTATAGATCTGACTTTTGGCACCAGATGGCGTATCGCCGTTTAGCTATTGAGTAATCCAACTTGACGTCAAGTTATCAGGAAGCTTAGTCTCGGAAGAAAACAAACATATGTTTGCATTTATTATCCATACGTGGAAGACAAAGTTAAAGATAAGTTTGTTTTCTACCTTCCTGGCAAAATTACGTCAACGTGATTGTTAACTTTTTTGATTCAATACTGTAATACCCTTTACTCGTTATCACTAATTAGGCGAATAAATAAGATCTTAGATCGACTGGCTATTTCATGAAACGGGATTCATCAAAATGTACTGAGTCTAGTATCAATCAAAAAGTTAAGGAGCTATACGAAGTTCACACCAGACTATAGCATTACCGTGAATCGGGACTAACTTAGGCTACGCCTTTTAACTTTCTACATCACCGCGAGCTTCGGGAGCGAGTGTTGTTTGATAAATATAGTCGAATTGAAAAAAAAATCACTTCATGATTTAACGTTCGCTGGCGCTCAAGCAAGATTATGTACTTTGAGTGAATACCCAAAGAAACCAAAGAGAGTAGTTTGCTTGAAAAATATATCCCTGAAAAACGATAAGCGTGGATTACTGCGAGAAAGGCGAAATAGACACAGTTCCCCATTTCTTGCGAGAAACTTCTCATTCAGTAAACTTGCAAGACACAAAATAGCCGAGGTACGCGAAAGAAAATGAGTAAAAAAGAATCTCACAAATAAATTAAAAAACGCACCAAGATGCGATAAAATGGATGAACGGATGGCATAAAAAAAATGTAACTCGTGTTTCAGAGTCGCAGAGTTTCTATGGCGAATGTAAGGGTGACAAAAATGTAGAAAAGAGAGTAATACACTAACTCGCATACCTTGCTTCCAGGTATTTTTTAAAAGTCCATAAAAAATATCTTTGGTGTCCTACAAACTGAGAATAGAAATATAGGATTAAAAAAGTGTAACAGGCGAGTCACGCTATCGCTTCATCTCGATTTTTTCGTAAAACAGTTGACGGGTTAAAACCAATTTCTTTTCTCAGCTTTATCTTCTACACGATTTTCTTCTACCGGTCGATCTTTTCACTCGCTGATGACGTCGTGCTTTAGACTTCATCGAGTCAAGCCAAGGGAGGGAGAAATCACTGAAAATAAAAATTTTATTAAATAAACAAGTCATTGACAGAGTCACAAGTTTTCATTTGTTGATTCTAGAAATAAATTCTGACGAATTTTTGATACCTTAAGGTAAAACTGGGAATAGCAGCCCCAAATGCCGTAACTGGCAATTGTGTATCCACTTGGAGGCTTTGTACTTGTTCCACATCTGGCCAAAGCGACTTTACAATTTCCTCTTCGGTAGAAGACGAACAGGGACCGACGTGATTTGTATTATAACAGGTTGCTAGGTGGTTTTGCCGCTCTTGCCTTTGTTTCAGCTTTTCAACGTGCCTTTGTTCTCTAAACACACAAAAATATAGGTTTTAATATCGTAACTGTTTCAGAGCTCGAACTAACTTGAGAAATAAAAAATAGTGCCAATAGCAGCATCAATTTGGAAAAATAGCAGCAAAACAGTGACATAGATTTTTAAAATAATAAACTTATAATGTTAATCACGTAGGCCTCGGATCGGCTAGAATGTTTTTTTTAAATCACACAGCAAATTTACTATATTTGCACATACAAGTTAACTGTTAAACCCATTCATTTTTTTAAGTTTTAAGGCGTACAAACACTAAAAAAAACATAGTTTTGTAAAGAAATCCCATAAAATTATATTGATAATTTTGCATTCTATGCAGGTATTTTGAATTTGTGAAAGATTTTATTTTTTAATTTCTGAACATAATTTATAGAAGTGCTATTTTGATATTTTGTAAATATCAATTGATGAAATTTTGTATGAAACTTCTTAATTCAATTTCTTATACCAGGGTAACTGAAGAATTTTGATTTACAAATTCTAGATATTTTCCAGGTGTTTTTAAAAGGTAATTTAACAAAATGATAAACCTCTCGCTTACAGTACCATTCCACAAAAATTGAAAGATTTTTAGAGGAAGAGAAAAATGTCAATAAGGAAGAATAATCGCTGGTCGAATAACCACTGATTTGAAATAATTACAAAGATAAAGAAAATCTTTAAAACTAATTTGTACTTTACAAATTGCAATAATTAATACATTTTCTCCAGACATGATCAATTTAACAGCAGGAATTTATACATACTTTTAAAACTTTTTAAATAAATAAGCTTGCAATTTTACAGAAGCTTACATTTTAATTATTTGTCAATATAAGGATTGATCATCATATGTTTCCAAACTTTTTAACTCATCAACTTGCATTATTTTCAAATGAGATTAGTTTATAGTTCACATGCATTTTGAACGTATTGTGCCTGAATTAAAACATTTCGTTAATTTCAAGATTTTTTCTACTTGAAATAATGTTTAGCTTCTAGATTTATTTTTTCTAAATTTAACTTCTTGCAAAATCGAAAATTTTCAGTCTTCTATTCATTATATTCAGTATAGAATCGCCTGATCTGAAATGATTCAATTTTAATAAAAAATTAATTTTATTTACAACAACCCTATTGAGAAGGATTTTGAATATGAACTATTTTCAAAACGGAAAACTTTGGAATTTTTTATATCAATAAAAGATGGACGTTTTTTAGCAACCTTTATTCTTGAAGCCATTCACATTTAAATATTGTTAAATTTGAAACCTATTTATTTTAAAATTCTTCAATTAAAAATTTTATTTTTTTTTATTTTGAACGTTTCCAATGTGATATTTTATACTCTTGAATGTGATTAAATCAAATATACGGTAATAAATTTAAAATATATCGACGACTTAAGGCTTGAATTTGAAAATTATATTTTTAAACGGTACGACTGAAATAAGAATCTGTTTACTTTTTAATAATCAAATTCGAAATTAATCATTTTTTATATTTCCACTTTAAAATGTTCAATCAGTATTACAAATTAAAGTGGTATAATCTTGAAATTTTGTTATTGAAAAAATAAAAAAAGTAGATAATGCCACATAACCCGAGGCTTTGGAAATACAGAATAAATGAATTAAAGATATTTCAAATGAATTTTTCAGTGATTGAGATATAAGAAATGTTACTTCAACCAATCAGCGAAGAATTTCGATAATATTTTAAAAGGGAAAGTGAAGAAATAGCTACATTAGTGGCATTTTTTTTTTCTTCAAAATAGTGCGAACGCTACAAAAAAAAGTGTCAAGCAAATTCCCTTTTTTTCTAGATTAGTGGTTTGCAAAAATATAATAAACTTAAGAAATATTAACCTTATTCTTTGTACATCCCACCGCTTCCTCCGCCTCTCATCATTCTCCAATTTAAGATGCCTCTTGTTGAATATCTCATCATCCAAATTTTCCGTGCCTTCCATAGTGTAACAGCTCGTATAAACCTTTATCCTCCAGTTAGGAACTTCTAAAGAAGCGGTAGCTTCCTGAGGAATGGACACTGCCATTGAAAGCGAATAATTCGAGTCACCCACAGCTGTGAAATAATTTTCTTCTGTCGTGAGGAATGTATCTTTTTTCAAGAGAGACTTGATCTTCTTCTCGGGCTTTTTTAAGCCATCTTGGCTCAGACTTTTGGTGTCTCGTACCATGGGACATTGGTCATTGGTCAGACTAGAAGAGGAACAAGAAGCTCCTCTTTTTCGCTTGCCACTAATACCAACTGGCGTGGGATCGGATCTTCTCTTCTTTTTCCCTTGCCAATCGTGCCTCGAATCACTGCTTATATCGTGCTTTTCATCGTGCACGTTATTAATCTCCTGTTTGACAATGGGAATTCCACCACTTGTGTTTAAACGAATCTTAAAACTTTCATTGTATAGAGGACTAACAATCTCGGTTTGTATATTCTTCTGGTGCTCACTAGTTGACGGAAGACTTGCTAAATTTAGGCTTGGTGGAGAACAAGGACCTATTATACGATCGGAGACGATGGAGTTTTCTGTCGCTTCTGCTCGATTCTTCTGCAGATTGACTCTCCTGTCCATCCGCTCCAAACGCAACTTGAGCTGAAATAAAATAATTATAAATAAGTTGTCTTTGAAAAAATACTATCGGCTTTAAAGTCAGATAGGAAGTGAAAGAATTCCATTTTATTTTAATCCTACAAGACACTGTAAATGTTATTTTTATTTGGAAATGTATAATAATAATTGCAATACCTAACGAACCCCGCGACTTTTTTTGCTATGAATTATAAAAGTATTTCTGAACATATTTCAATTTTTAAATAACCAATTTAGACAACTGTTTACAAACGCGTAAATGAATTATAAACTCTTCAATAGAAGACCATAAAAACTTATGGATTGTAAATGAAATGAATTGCAAGTTCAGATAGTAAACATAAACATCAAATATGGAACATGCTCCAATTAAAAATATATCACAACTTGATTCCAAGAATGTTTGTGCAAACGGTGGAAAAACATCAACACTTTGACACATGCACACTCCACAACCGATAATGCTTCTACCATGCAGATTACCGCAGAATCGCACCGCGTACATAATTCTAACCTAAAACTCCAAAAAGCGCGGGTAATCACTTCACGTTACCTGTAATCCCCTTTGCAAATCATCGTCGAAAAAGGCGCGATTATAAAACAAACACTCTTGCATTACGAAATCTTTTAAAACCAATCTAGCTTAAACTTTTCCACGTATTTTTTCATCTTTTACTAAATTTAAGGGCAGTACTTTTCAGTCTGCGTCGCGGTCACTGGCGGACCTCCATTACATTTTTCCAGATATTAATGTGCCATCCATACCTGAGCTTTTTATTATTTTTAGGTTAGAATCCACCTTAAGGCTCAAAATCGAAGCAGAGTGAACTAGATTTAAAGTTGAATGAAAACAAAACAAAAACATTTAAAAAAATAAAAATTACCAATTGAAAAATTTCATTCAAACATTATGCAATATTTAGGGAAACAATGAAGCATTATTTTGATCATGTTGATATCTTTCAGATCAATTTCTATTTATATTAAAAAATCTTATAACAATATAATACATCTGTAAATTATATATTATAAAAAAGTAAGCATTTGAAAGATAAGATATATAGTTCAGAAATTATAAATATAAAATTGATAAAATTAATACCAACTATTAACTTACTATATTGTGTGACTTTGCGTAATACCTCTATTTTTGCATGAAAATGATTTTAATAGGGGGTTTGAATGTCTAATTTTCTCACAATGGTTAAAATTGAATCAAGTTTAAGAAACTTCTCAAATTAATAGAATATTAAAATCATTCATAAAGTGGGTGCTTTGCAAAAGTGTGTTGACACATATCGACAAGTGACAGCTGATCTCAGTCTGTTTATTTTGGTACGTAGTTGACCCGAACAAAGGAAAGTACATATGTTTCAATAAAAAAAAAAGAGACGAAAATTTGAACTAAAATTTCTTTGTTGCAAACTTCTTTTTAACCTAATACCAGACAAACATTTGGGAATGTGAATTTTGTATTTAAAACTGTAGAGTAACTGGTTAAAAATAAATAATCAGGAATCGAAAATTACTTTCAAATTGATTTAAAAGTATGGTCGCTATTAAATAAAAATAAGGAAATTTAAGCGAAATTGAATATAACAGATATATGTATAAAGTAAAACAGGTAGTCTTGAGTGAAGTATTTTCCCCTACCGTTTCATTTTCTTGTCTAAGAGCAGCCAGGAGTTTATCCTTGGTGACGATCTGCTCAGATTGTTGTTGAATGAGGTCCAGATGTAATAAAAGTAACTCCTTAAGATGCTTGACCTCCGTGAGGTCATTTGGCTTCGCCTCATTTCCCCGAAGGGGACTGACACCTAGTGCAGAGGTTACGGTCACAGGAGCATCTCCGTCGGTCATGCTTGCGTACATGTGATCGAAATCTTCTGGGAATCCGAGGATGCCGGCTTTGCTGTCCTCGGAGACGTTTCGGAAGTCGTTGTGCGCGTTGGTGCTGGTGCTCGTAGAGGTGGTGGTGCGCACGCTGTTCGTCGCCGAGGATGACGACAGGTGCTCGTTCATCGCTGCTACCATGGCCGCTGCCGCAGAGCCCGGCAGATGAATAATTGCGTTGTTCGATTCGTTGATGGACCGGTGATCGGCCTGGAAGTCAGCGGCAGGGTGGACGCCGCCGCCGACACAATTTGACCCGGAGCGCAATTCGCGATAAGTGAAGCAGGCACCGCTCGCCTCTGAGGTTCGGAAATTTGGGTTGAGGGAAATCTGGGAAATGCTGGGGTTGACAGTTACTCCTGATGAAGTAGCGCCAATGAGGTTTTCACCGTTCACGAGTCGCGACGGGCAGGAGTTTGACATCTTCCCTGTCCGATGTTTCGGCGACTGTCCTGCTCATTTGTGGCCGCGCCGAGCGTACCACGCGCCCCACGCCCCACGCACATCAAGCGAACGAGTTTTCAAAAGACTGATACTTCCTGTCTCCCCGGAGATGCGGTTTCTTTGAGAAGCTGGGTAAATGATCGTCGTTGTCACATAGACCCGGGCGACCGGCGTACTTCTAAATAATCACGCGAAATCACGAAGGTGCTCTTCGCCGCGAACAACGCAGCGAACCTAGCAAAGTATGGCAAAGTTGTGGTTGTTCTAGCATGTGCTAGCGATCCGACAGGGCGACCAACTGCTGTTTCGTTTTTCTGGTTGTTACTAGGTTCCGCTAGGTTCGTAAATAAGAAAGCGGGAAATTCAAAAATTATTTTTAACATATTGTTCTTAGCTTTCTTTTTAATTAATCAGTTCTTAATAATGCACGGCGGCAATTAATCATTCACATTCTGACGAAATTAAAATTGACTGAGTAATCAAAGTTTAAATTTTCCAGTTTTTGAGACATTCTTTGGCAATTTTAACGGAACAATGTTGGCTACCTTGGAACCGGTTCAACTGTCAACACTTTGGAGTTGAGTGTTGAGTAATCGACATTGAGTGATTGGTGAGAGGATTTGTTATTGTATTGTTGTTAATCTATCTATAATGGTATTTTCATATCTCCCTATACTCAAATATATTATAATATCTTTGCTCTGCTTTCCGGCAGTGACAGGCAGCCTGCCTGCAGAAAGTCCAAATGAGTGAAAGAGATAGAGAATGTTCTGTCTCGTTCGCTCTCATGAACTTTTTGCAGGCAGTCTGCCTGCCACTGCCGGCAAGCAGAGGTATGACAAGAATTTTGTAAGCGGTCTATTATCAAACATATAATTGTTTATGAAAATCTATCTTAATTCCTCAAAGGAAATAAGCTTAAAGTTATTTTTAACAATCGCCGAGGTTTGTATACATGTATAAATGGGATTTAATTGATCCTTATCTGTAATATCTGTAATTATCTGTTTAATTTAATTCCGCCCCTTTTATTATTTTTCAGTTTCTTCACTGTAACGAATATGTTAATAAGTATTATAGGACAATCGTTATAGGCCTATAATGATATTCCTAAAAAATTTTCACGATTATATGACTAAATTATAGGAGAAATTATAGGAAAATAATTGTTGGACAGTACAGAATTAGATAACGAAAATTTTGTATCGAAAATGGCTTTGTTGCATAAAACAGTCCCAAAAAATCAAATACATATTTTGTGGAAAAAGGATTTTTTCGCATTATCATGTTTTGATATAATAATGTTTTATTTAATAAAAATGTTTTTTTACAACTTATAGTTACATTTTCAACGTAGTAACACTTTTTTTAAATATTTTAGCATTGATATTTGTTGAAATTATTATCACTTCATGAAAACTTTATATATATTTTCATATTTTTTTCGAATTTAAATTTAAAAAAACTGTGCCATCGTGATCTTCAGTTTTTATTTTCTCAGAGTACAATCATTTTTTTTATCAAACTGTTTTATTCTTATTTAGAATCCCCATATATCGGGAGCAACCTTTTATTTTTACAACAAAAAATGAAAAATTCGTTTTTTCATCGCCATCCAAAACCGATTTTCAAATCTCATGAAATTTTAATCTTTAGATTCGCGGTCTATTTTCTCAGAATAGGCGAACTTTATTTATAGATCAAACTTTATATACCCTTTTCCAGAAACCTAATATCTCGAAAAAGTGATTTTCTTTTATTTTCGAAATGCAAATTGAATTTGTTATCGCAACCCGAAGTCAAGCCTGGTCAAATTTTATTTTAGTATCACTTTGAAATTTTCAACTTCCACACCCATTTCCTCGAAACTGGATAAATTTTTTGGATCAAACTTTTCGGCGTCAATAGAACAACACTTTAATTCGGGAGTCAACATTTGTTTTATCTTTAAAAAGTGATTTGGATTTTACAGAATGGGTTTTCGCTCTTTTGATAATTACCATTTCGTTTGTTATCTAGTTTTGTACTGTCACCCTTCAATTATAGATTTTAATAATATTAAAGTATTTGAATAATTGGTGAAAAAGTAGAAGAAAATAATGTACTACTTAAAAGAAGCTTTCTTTGTCACTGTGGATATAATGAAACTTAGAAGCTATGAGTATCTTATATTTTTGGAATAATTATTTCAATATTTTAATATTATTAATTTTGAAAATGATGTTTCTATAATTATTTCCCTGTAATTTTTCCTGCAATCGTGAAAAATTGATAGAAAATTAATTCTATGTAAATCATTACAGGCCTATAATGACTTTTGTATAATACTTTTTCGTACACAATTGCGTACGATTTTCCTTCGGATTTTTTTAGAGATCTGCATTCGAAGCCTTCTGTTGCCAACAGAAATTTTGACGGAAATTTTAATGTTCGTGCAAATTGCTTGTAAATCGATTATAAATTGAATTAACAGCATTTTTATTTAAAATTTTATATTGATTTTTCATCAGAATTTTTTTTAATGAATCGCGGATGAGATCTCGAAAAAGTTCTGAAACAAATGGAAACGATTGGATGGCCTTAGAAAGAACTTTCGATCAGAAATTTCTACCAGGGATATTTTATTTTAAAAATTACGGTCTTATTATTATTATCTTATAATTATTATTATTTTATTACTTCCTCGTAGTAAAGGAAGCTTCGAACCGATGCATATTTTTTAATTTCATTTTTGACACATATCTTGACAGTATAATATATCCGACCTCCGAATCGGAAAGTGAGAAAAATCAAATCAAGTATGTGAACTGCTGAATTCGAATGCATCCCAGGAACTCGGATTCATTCGGATTGCATGCCCCGATTGAAAAAGTTTTGAAATATGAGTTCGGATTAAACTTAGTTTGTTTTATGGATTTAGGATTGAAAAATTACATCGTATTAGTTTTTGGTTGATTTGGATTGGGTTGGATATAGATTTCGTAGATAGATTATATAGATTTTGTATAAAATAACGTTATGAACTTAGATAACATTCAGAACCTAAACCCAATAAAAAATCCAACTATATTTTAAAGTAAAAGTTATTTTTTTGTGTTGAAAAGATTACTATTAAATTTTTGGTTCGGAATTTATCTCGTTTGTTTAGAAATCCTATTATTTGGTTGCAAATTTAATTATTTTGTTGAAAATGCATCTATAATGTTCAAATGTAATTTTGTTATCAAAAGTTCAACTACTTTGTTAAAAATTCATTTCTTTAGTTGAAGGTTCATCTTCTTGGTTGAAAATTGAACTATCTTGATGAAAATTCGTTTCATGTTTGGTTGAAAATAAATTTCTTAAACTGGCAATGAAACTATTCCATTTCTGGTGAAAATTTCATCTTTTTCAGTTAAAAATTTAACTATTTGGTCAAAAACTTATATTTTTAGTTGAAAGCTAAACTTTTTTGTTGAAAATTCGTCTTTCTCGGCAGAAATTTAATCTTCTTGGTTGAAAATTTATCATTTTTTGTTACAAATGCAATTTCTTGGTTGAAGTATCTACTGTTACATGCTTCGTTGAGATTTTACCTTTTTTGTTGCAAAGGTCGATTATTTGATTTAAAGTTGATCTACTTTGTAAAAAAAAATATTTTTTTTATTAAGGATGCATAACTATACTTAAAAATTGAACTATTTGCTTTCAAATGAAATTTTATGTTAAAAATTCTATTTTTTTTAGAAAATTAATATTTTTGGTTGATAATTGAACAACTTTGCTGAAATTTCTGTTTTCAAAATTATGTTTCTTTTTATCTGAAAATTCAACTATTCCATGTTAGGTTAAACATTTATCCTGTATATTAGATAAATTGAAAATTCAACTATTTGGCAGAAAATTCCTATATTTTGTTAAAAAGTCATCTTTTTGGGTAGAAATTTGTTTTTGTTTTAAAAGTTCAACTTTTTGGTTGATAATTCAACTATCTTATTAAAAATTTATCTTTCTTGATGGAAAATGATCTTTTTTTATTAAATTCGATTTTTTGGCTTAAAAACTGTACTCTTTTGTTGAAAATTCATATTTCGTTGTAGAAAAGCCATCTTTCTTGATTGGAAATGTCCTTTTTTGATGAAAATTCAGATGTCTTCCAAAAATGTTGTCATGAAAATTCAAATATTTGATTGAATTTTAATCTTTTTGTTCGAAAGTCGACCATTTGATCAAAAATCCATCTTTGTAAGCCAAAAAATCAACTATTTGGTTAGAAATTGAACTATTTTGTTAAAAGTCTAATTATTTTTGGTAAATTCAACTATTTTGTTGAAGTCATCATTTTTTGTCGAAAATTGAACCATGTTATTGAAAATTCATTTTTTGGATTCAGAATTCATCTTTCATGGTAGAAAATTCATCCTTCTTGGTTTGAAATTTATCTTTCTTGGTTTAAAGGAACTTTTTTGTTAAAAATTCAACTTTCTTAAAAAAATGGTATTTTTGGCGTGAAAATTGTATACTGTTTGGTCAAATCTTTAACTGTTTTTGTTAAACTCGTCTCTTTTACTGGGAAGTTTATCTATTTGGCTGTTACTGCAGCTGTTTAGTTTAAAAATATTTGTTGTTGATTTTGAAAATTCGTCTTTTTGTGTTGAATGTTCATCTCTTTGGGTAGAAAATCTTTTTTTGGTTGAAAAGTCAACTATTTTGTTGAAATGCAATAAATTTCGGCTTGGAATATTAATAATTTAAAGCGTTTCGTATTGAATTCAATATGTTATCTACATTAACTTTGTTTAAAGAATTTATAAAAATAATAACATTGCAAATATGACGGATATTACTATATCATTCATGATGACATGGATAACGTAATTTTTAATCTGAAAATGATTGCTTTATTAAATTATAAAATGATTTAAATTTAAAAAATGTTATTGACCTCATAATTTATCTAAAATAATTACTAGCTTGCGTGGAATATAAGTTAAATGTATAAATGAAACCATAGAAATCCCATTTATGTATTTGTATTTAATTCAGTGATAAAAGTTCATCCTCGAGTTTATCTTACATCGTATGTATGTGAAATTTTCCTGCCATATTATCTACCATTATCACACCACTCTTTAAACTAAAGATGTACATATAACAAAAGGAATCCAGTGGAATAACCTTACTTACGATTGGCCTTTTTACAGAGAATCATTGTGTTCCAATATGGAATTTTTAACTCTAGCTTCGAAATTATTTATTTTCCAAATGTGCTTTATATTTCCACCTGCATTCGGAATTACTAATAAAAATATCCCACTGGTAGTAATTACGTGGGATTATTTACAAGCGTCTCAAAAAGGTAATATAACTCTTATAATAATGCATTTTTGGTATACATATCGAAGACTGTTCGAAAATGTAAGAGCTATATGTTAATTTTTTTATTTTGACTTCAAAACTATCATCTTGTCTCGGAAACCTAATATTATCAAGTGGTACACCACTTTATAATATTAGTATTTATTTTTGGTTGTATACGAAAATATATGTTCGTATACAACCATAATACTATTTTTTTATTTGCTTTTCGTATAATTTTCTTCATGCCTATTATTACTTGTAGTACAATAACTTGTTTTGTTCAGAAGTTCATACAGATAAGAAATACAGAGATCAAAATATATTTTAACTTTAAGCAAATTATTCTAAATGAAGAATTTTGTAATATTATTGTATTAAAATTCATAGCATGGCAAACGATATACCAGGAGAAAAGAAGTTCTTTGGATACTATTGAGGAAAGCTGTAGTTTATGCGAAAGTCTTCAATGTCGAACAACTGTAGGATTTGGTGGTAGTCCTGATGAAAGAGGGGAAACTACATTAGATGCTGTTATCATGGATGGGTAAATATTTATAATTGTTTATTTCTATATCTACGTGAAATGGCTACTAAAAAAGATTTTTAACTTAAAAAGTTACTTATTTTGTAGTTATCCAATTTTAGACCGTTCGAATTAATTCCAACTTATTCATACATGTTTGAAACTGTTCTATTTTGTATGAATTTACAGTTCCAACACTTGTTAATTTTTACGATTCTGATCAATTTTAAATTGCTCCATTTTCAAAAATAGTGTTACAATGGACGTTGGTGGAGTTGGTTTACTAAGAAATGTAAAGAATGCTATGTCCGTTGCTCGTAAAGTTCTTGAAAATACAGGCCACTCTTTACTAGCCGGAGAACTCGCTGGAGAATTCGCAGTGCAAATGGGATTCAAAAATGAGTCATTAGAAACAAAAACATCACAGGAGATGTGGCAGAAATGGAAAAATAATAATTGTCAGCCTAATTTTTGGAAAGTAAGTACATGATCTTTCAAATCCAACAAAATATTAACGTATCTCTAAAGTGAAACTAATTTCGGAAGTAGAACGTTGTTCCAGATCCTTCGAAATCGTGTGGACCATACACACCACAGAGTGGAAAAAATTATTCTGAAAAGAAAACCAATCTACCTGTTTGGAATGAACAAAACCATGACACCATTGGTGTTCTTACAATCGATCTCAAAGGCCATATAGCTGCTGGAACATCCACGAATGGTGCAAAATATAAAATTCCTGGACGAGTTGGAGATTCGCCAATTGCAGGAGCTGGTGCTTATGCTGATCAGGAAGTTGGCGCGGCCGCGGGAACTGGCGCTGGAGATATTATGATGCGCTTTTTGCCCAGGTAAAAAATGTATTTTTTATTTGTACTTAACGAAGAGTACGCATATACATTTTTTTGTTCAACCTGCATGATAACAGGGTGCACAGTCTTCCCCTTTTTTTCTTTGTTTCCCCTTTTCTCTTGAAATTTCCCTTTTTCCCCTATTCTCAAAAAACTTCCCCCTTTTCCCCTTTTCTCTTCAAATATATGATATTTGAAATTGTACCCAGTATTGAATATTAATTAGGTCAATTATATCATTCAAATAAATCATTCATGAATAAATAAGGCACATGTTTCAAGTGTGGACCATTAAAAATAAATACTCTTTAAAAAAAAATTGAAGACGAAAAATTTTAAAGCAAGTTCAAAATGTGAAAAGTGGAGACAGAAGTTATTATCCAATTCAAAATAGGAACAGTTACAAAATATACAGTACTTTTCAAACAAGTATTAGAAGATTAACACATTTTATTTTAAATGTACAAAGTTAAATACTTAATTAAAAAATGGAATATTCCAAATTCATCAACTGCAACTTTGAATGTTCTAACTTGAGCAATTTCTAATTTTTTCAAATCTTCACATGAAAATTTAACTATTGTTGAAACTTTTTTTTCGCTGAAAATTAATTTGTTTAAACTCACAATTGAACTATTCCACTTGTGTTTGAAAATTTATCTTTTTTAGTGGAAAATTCAACTGTTTCAAATTTCGTTCAAAAGTTATATTTTTTGGCGGAAAGTTGGTTAAAAATTTAACTATTTGGTTGAAAATATATTTATTTTGTTAAAAAGCTGTCTTTTGGGCTGAAAATCAAACTATTTTGTTAAAAATTCATTTTTTCAAACTGAAAATAGTAGAAAATTCTTTTTTTTTGCTCAAAAATTCAATAATTTGGGAGAAAATTGGTTTCTTCATTTGAGAATTAGTTTTTTCAAATGAAAATGCAGCAATTCCATTTTTGGTTCAAAATTGATCTTTTTTATTTTGAAAATTCAAATATTCGGTTAAAAATTTATGTAATTTGTAAAAAAATTCGTCCTTTCGTCATTTGCAGTTAAAAATTCATCATTTCAGTTAAAGTTTTGTTTGTTTGTTAAAAACTAGGTTTTTTAACTAAAAATTTAATTTTTGTTGGAAAATCAACTGCATTGTAGAAAATTCTTCTTTCAGGCTTCAACATTCAACACTTTGGGCGGAAATTCAGTTTTTTTCAATCGAAAATTAATTTTTCGAAATGAAAATGTAACTATTCCATTTTTGGTTAAAAACTGATTTTCTTAATTGAACAATTGAACTTTTTTCTTCAAAACATATCTTATTTTTATTTTGGTTTTTGGAAAAAAATTTTGTCGTGAGTTAGGATTTTTGGGATTTCCTATCTTTTTTGTGATTTTGGAACGTTAGAAACACCACGAAAAAAATGTTTCTCATGAATAAAAAATAATAACATGTTTCTTTGGTTCAAGCTGAAGAAATTTCGGGTTCAAATCAATCCAAAAAACATGTTTTAGTACATTTAAAAAAATTAAATAAGGCAAATTTTGTTTTGAATGAATACAATTTATAATTGTAAATTTCAAAAATACAACTGAAGATATTTACCGATTAAAAAATTTGTTTCTTCACTTATTTTGGATGTTGACCACATTGTAACTCAAACGATTCGACTAATTTTAATATTTTCACTTCGCTCTATTGAAAAGAGTAGTTTTAAATTTACATTGAAAGTATCCAATTTTAAAAAATAAATTCTTCAATAGCAGAAATCATTGAAAAATCATTGAAAGTTTTTTTTAAATGTAACACTTGGTATAAAAAGATTGTTTTTTCTTTTCGACATGTAAAAATAAATGTTTAATCTTTCCCCTATTTTTCCCCTTTTTCGTGAGAAAATTACCCTATTTCCAGTGGTGTAGTCCTAAAAATGTAGGTGGCCCAGCGCTCTG
>CAKNXH010000529.1:45760-57740 GCA_932178445.1 Andricus quercusramuli | reverse complement strand
TTTTCTTTTGCAAATTTAACTGTTTTGTTATAACTTCTTCTTTTTGGGTTGAAAATTCAACTCTTTTCGTATAATATTAACTTTGTGTTTAAAATTCATATTTTTTTGCTGATAAGTCGACTGGAATCTTTTTTGGATGACAAATTTTTTTCCGAAAACTTGCCTTTTTAATTCAAAATTTTTTGTTTAGTAGAAATATTACATCTTTCTTGGACAAAAATGCAACTATTTTGTTGAAAATTCAACTATTTCCTACGAAATTTACTTTTTGTTTAAAATGTGTACTCTTCTGTAGAAAAGTTTATTGAAATCCTTTTGGATGAAAATTCAACTCTTTTTTTGAAAATTTGTCTTTTTGATTTAAAAATTCACATGTTTCAATAGAATTTCATTTTTTTTTTGACAATGCAACTGGTTGGTTGAAAATTTAACAATCTTGTTAAAAAGTCATACTTATTGGTTAAAAATTTGACTATTTAGCAGAGAATTAACTTATAGTTTACAATTCTTATTTTGGTGTTGGAAAGTGAACTGGAATATTCTTTCGATGAAAATTTAACTATTTTTTTTGAAGTTTTTTTTTAATTTATCTTTTTCAAAAAAAATATTTCATCTTTCTTGAAAAAATGCAACTGTTCGTTTGAAAATTCAACTATTTTTGAAAAATTTGTTTTTCTGATTTCAAAGTTCACCTGCTTGAGCAGAAATTACATCTTTCTTGGATAAAAATGCAACTGTTTGGTTTAAAATTCAACAATTCTGCTGAAAAGTCATACTTTTGGTTGAAAATTCCACTGTATTGTTGAAAATTAAAACATTTCGTTGAAAATTCACTGTTTGTTTAAAACTGATATTTTGGTATTGAAAAAATGAACTGAAAGCTATTCTGGATGAAAGTTCACCTTGAAAAGAATTTTTGCTTTTTTTATTCAAAGTTCATCTGTTTTAGTGCAAATTTCATCTTTCTTTAATAAAAATTCAACTGTTTGGTAGAGAATTAAACTATTTCGTTAAAAGTTCATCTCTTTTGGTAGAAAAAATTCATCTTCTTGGATGAAAAATTCAATTTTGTTCGCAGAAACTTAGTTTTTACTAAAAACTTCAAATTTTGATCTTGAAAAGTCAACTGGAATCTTTTCTGGATGAAAATTCAACTATTTTTAAAAAATTTTTACATTTTTAAATAAAAATTCATCTGTTCTAAGAGAAATTTGATCTTTTTTGGATAAAAATGTAACTATTGAGTAGAGAATTCAACAATTCTGTTGAAAAGTCATCCTTTTTGGGTAACGATTCGTCTTTTTAGATTGAAAATTTAACTATTTTCGTAGAAACTTATTTCTTGGTTAAAAAATCATATTTTGATTATGAAAAGTCAACTAAAATCTTTTCTAACAGAAAATTCAACTATTTTTTTTCAATTTATCTTTTTGATTAAAAAATTTATCCGCTTTGATAGAAATTCCTTTTTTTTTAATAAAAATGCAACTTTTTGGTTAAAAATCATTTTTCTTCGCTTGAGTATTCAACTATTTTATTTTAAAAATTTGGTTGGATCACTTTGTTGAAAAATCATTTTTTAAGAGTTATATTTTTAGTTGAAATTTATGTCTTTGGTTGAAAGATTAACTATTTTGTTGGAAATTAATCTTTTCGACTTGAAAATACAACTGCTTGGGTAAAAGTTGAACTACACTGTTCAAAATTTATTTTTTTGATTTAAGGCTTATGTATTTGGTTGAAAATTTAACTGTTTAGTGGAAAAGTCTTTTTTTTGTTTGTTTAAAAATCATATTAGAAAAGACATTTTTTGTTTAAAATAAATTAATAAATTTGAGAATTTTAAATTTGTGTCTGAATTACTGTTTTGTTCCGCCTATAAAAGATTCTATGTTAAAAGTATTTCAAGATGAAAATGCTGGTATTCAAATATTAATGATCAAGGAAAATGAAAAATTAGACAAGGACAAATAAGGGAATTTTGAAAATGAAGTTCTCGGACACACTGCCTAATTCTACTAGCAATAACTAGTAAAATATTTTTGAAAACTAAAAATTACGTACAGAAAGAGTGAGGGTGGGTGTAGAAATATTTTGTTACAGGGGGGGGAGTGTCAAAGAGAGCCTATAATCCGTTACGTAATTTAAGTACGGTCCCAAAGATGCTTTAGGGATGGCACCTTAATTTAAATTTCCCACCAAATTCGAAATTTTGTATCTTCGCTTCCTGACAACAGAGAGCGCTTTTGTCAGTGAAAGTCTTATCGAGTTGGCCTCTATGCGTTTTATGTAACTCGTGCTCGTGACACTTGCCAATGTCAATAATTTGGTTAAATTGTTACGACGGATTACGGAAAACGAAGGCTCAAATTTAAAATACCAGAAGACAATTGTTGAAATCTGCAAATAAATACCTTCAAATCTGATGAATTTTCTTTAAAATTGCTTCAAGTGTAATTGAGAGCAGGTACGTTATGTTCAAAGCCTTTTAAAATCATAGAATTTAAACATTTTTTTTTCTGAAAAGTAAACATTTTTAGCTGCACACCCACAAAAATAATACATTTTTATCAATTTTGGAATTAAACTTGTAATATGAGCCTTCTAAATGTATAACCTGAATAATTTAATGTAAAATGTTATATTTTTTAATATAAATGTAGATATTGATTACATTCACTTTTGAGGTTATAACATCCTTCAAGAAGAATTGCATTTTGTTGTCAAACTGTAAATATCAATTATGAATCGTGTCGAGTTTACAAGAATATTCAAAATTCATGCCAAAAATACTGTAATTTCCCTACAAAACTGGTGAATTTACAGTTTATAACCATATCTATATGAATGATGTATTATTTTTTAGTTTTTTAAGCATATATTCACGAAATTGAAGAAAATTCTCTTGTTGCGACAAGAAAATTTACAATTAATTTAACTTTAACTGATTGATTAGACCTAAATGATTGTTACAAATTACTCAAATGTAAATAATTGAAAATCTATTTCCAATATAAGATGACCGAATTCATTTTAAATCTGACAGGCAGTCCATGTTCAGGTCACAGAATCTTTTGCCACTCAAACATTTTGTTTTTCACAGGGAGTTAGATGATACGTATCTTACCGATTTGTAGAAAAATTTTCTTTCCCAAAGTTATACCCAGTTATACCTTCGGTCGTTTTAGGAGAAAACGTGAATTTTTCTTTTTCAGGCAAAAAATGTTATTTTCTCTCCAAGGGGTTCTTGAGCAAATTGACTTTGAATATTTTCAGAAAAACCGCCGCCATTTTGTCAATTTTGAAGTTTTTTAACTTTTCCTACGGAAGTCGATAGTGCACGAGAAATTCGATCAGAATCAGAAAGAAAATGATATATTAGATTAAAAATATCACAGTTTTAACCAATTTTTTTTATATTTTTGATAATCCGCGTTTTCAATTTTAAAAATTCGAATACTCATAACTTTGGGCAGTTTGTAAGATACGCGTCGTCTCATTTCCTTCGAAAAACAACATATTTGTGTGGCAAATGATACTGTGACTTGAGCGTAGATTGCCTGGTCGATTTGAAACGAATTAGGTAATGTATTTGAATGTTTTCAAATACATGCATTTCGCACAGCTGTCATCAATTTGGCCACGATTGATAAAGTTAATATAAATTCAGAAAAATTGATGTAAATATTCTTCTAGAAATTTCCAAAATGCCGGAAGACGAAGATATTAGCGCGTCGGCCCGCATGACCAACGATGATTTTCGAAAGCTCTTGATGACTCCAAGAGCATCTGCTCCATCCTCTACACCTTCAACAGTTCCTGGAACTCTTCGCGATGCAAGTGCAAAAACTGCACAAACACCTATTATCGGTGGCAATAATCGCGCCGAACTTCGGCGAAAAAAGAAAAGCTTTTATGCCAAGTTGAAAAAACAAGAAGAAGATAAAATGGCGGAGTTAGCTGAAAAATATAGAGACAGAGCGAAAGAACGTAGGTCAGGAACTAGTCAAGATTATCAAACAGAGGAAACCATAAACAGCGCGAGTGCTTACCGAGCCGTTGCTCCTGATTTAAAATCCGGCATGGATGCTGCTGAGCTCAGAAGGCAGTGGATCGAGAATTCTAAATTCTTGGGAGGAGACATGGAGCATACTCACTTGGTAAAAGGGTTGGATTTTGCCCTTTTGCAAAAGGTAAATAGTAAATAATAAACTGAACACTTTTTGGGGTGACCACTGGACTTTTTTTCATTTTTAGCGAGCAACATTTTCGATAAATAAAACTTCGTTAAATTATTGAAAGAGTTACTTGAACTGAAGTACCCAGTTAAAATAATTATTATCTGTTAGTTAAAAAATGCACGTTAGTTTTAAATGCATGATTTCGAGGTATCGTTGTAAGTTTGCCATTCAATTTAATTATTTAGAGATATACATTAAATATATTTTCTGAATAAAACACATTTGAAATTCCTGGATTAGTTTAAAGTTCATAAACAGATAATCTCACTAATAATTGTGTGTTTTAAATGGTAAATTTTTATTCGATAGAAATATTTTAGGTAATTAGCTTCACTCTGTAAAATTGAAATTCTTTTTTGTTTTGCATTTAAGAAATCACACAAATATTTTGTTTTTATTTCAATTCGCCTTATTTTTCATTCTTTCATTTTAAAATATTGCAGCTGTTATTGCCTATAATTTTTTTAATTGTACAATTTGTAACGTTTTCAACTTGAAGCTTTCTTCATTTGAAATTCTTAGTTCAGATTTTATTCGAAGTTGTCAAATTCTTTGTCCTTAACTTTAGCTTGAAAAAACTCGTTCAAAAATAAATATTTTTTCATTTTAAATTCTTTATTTTTAAAGGTGTATAAATTTAACAATTACACTTTCGGACATGATTGTTTGCCTTCAAATCAGCCTGGATGATTCTAATAGAATTTTTACCGTGAAAGAAGAAGCTGTTATGCGGAAAACTGAAGGAAATTAGATTTGAGTCGTTAAGAACAGTATTTTTTGGTTGTGCGCCGTAACCCATTTATTTCGTTTCGAGTAGAAAGCACAGGCTAGTATGGGCAACTAAAAGAAACGGTTCACTACGGCTCCGTGCTAAATTTATTTAGTTTTTGACACAACAGCTTTGAAATAAAAGTTTCAAGCTTGCATTTGAGTCCATGTTGAAGATTCTATCATGTCACATTAATTTTTTATACGCTTTCAAAAAGTGTCAAAAAGCTTTTTTTTTACCTTTTGACCCTGTTTTCTTAAGCTATGGAAAAGTTGTATAAAAATTACGCAAAGTGATTGGAAAGAAAAAAGGATAGTGGAAAAATGTCGGACAGAGTCTCCTTTTTTATTTTCGACACCTAAACGTTCCCTGTTTGGAGAATTTTTTCTAAATATTTCTAAATTGTGTGCATTCATCCCTGAAATCTTTGGATTCTTTATGAAGTCTTTTAAAATCTTCAAAACCTTATAAAACTTGCGTGAAATGTTTTAAATATTTTTGCATTTTTATTATTTTTAAATATTTTAAATATTAGCGTTCAGAAAAGTCTAAATTTGTATTTCAAACCATATTTCTATACCTTCAGGTATAATCTATTATTGACAAGTAAAAAAAAAAAGTGGGACGATGGTCGTGGGGGGGGCTTTGGACCCACTCCGTCGGCTTGCGGGTTCGATTCCCGCCTCGCACTCTGGAAGAGTCTCGGTGGCCCATGCGGTGAACACTTGCCTAGCAAGGGAGTTGTTCATCTCCGGAGAGTCGTGGGACCGGTACCTCTAGAGAAAAAGGTTCTCTAAGTACTTAAGGCTGTTGCTCTTGGTGGTTCGGAACCCACCTTAAACTGTAGGTCCCCCTCCCACCACCAAGTAAGTGTGTGGGGGGTGTGTGAAGGAATAGGGAAGAGATACAAGAACAATGTAAACCCTTAGGGGACACATTAGAAGCTTCCATTCCAGACAAGTAAAAATGATTTATTCTCCGATTTAGTATTTTCCATCTCGTTCAGAGCTATGGGTACGGAAAATTCGACAATACTAGCCCTAGCGCTATATTTGACTGATTATTTTACGGAAAATTCCGTAATACTAGTCAGTGCCATTAAATTATTTATCAAATAGAAGCCTCTTTCATTGGATTAACGACTTCTTTCTTGTAAATTAAAACTGCAAAATATGCTTTATAATGAAGAAGCTAAATATGTAAGAAAACACTAAATATGTGAGGAAACAAATCATATTTTTAAGAATCGCAAGATTTTTTAAAATTTTTGGTTGATTTTTGAAATTCTCAACGCTCCAAATACGTTCCAAATTAAAATTATCTAACTTTATATTTTATATTTAATATTGTTACATTTATAATGCTTCAGTTTGGAATTTTTTAATTTTAAATACTTCGAATTAAAAATTGCCTGACTTAAAATATTTTTAGATTGTAGTTATTTGTGATACTAGGACCCTAAGTGGCACATACTATTTTTTATCACACCAGTCACTCATTAGTGCAAATACGTTGCATAGGGTCCGATTTAAAAACTCGAGAAGGTCCAGAGACTGAGTCCGGTAATTTGCGTGAGCCAAGAAATCGATACTAAAATACCCTAAGTATCCTAAATAAATACCCTGAATATCCTAAATACCCGAAGTAAAAGTTTATTGCTTCGTTAATTTTTATTTTTTTTAATTGCTATGGTTCTAAATATTAAACGTTTTAAATTATACATTCATCAGTTTTTAAAAATCTCCAGTTTGAAATTGATCATTCCTGAATTTTAATTTCCTGAAATTGAAATTTTTTATTATGGTAAAACTTGCAGTTTAAATCGTACAATTTTATATTTTTTAATTTTTATGTTTGAAGTCTTTAAACCAGGCACCCGACCGAAACTTTCGTTCCATTTCGTTATTGATAGAAAAAAATGATTATTTTACTAAACTTTGATCTGCTATCTCTAGATTTGGACGAAATTATATAATATCTGAAATTACATTGATGATTAGATTCAAACGATTTGTTTTAATTGGCAGTAACAAAATGGAACGAAAGTTTCGTTCGGGTCCCTGCTTTAAACTTTAAATTTAAAAAAGCCTAATCTTACTCTTCAATTTATTCTTCAATTTCTCAAATAATTTGAGTGGCACCCTTTCGTCGGCTGATTTATTATCTAATTCTCAATATAATTCGATAATTAAATAATATCTTCTTCCCTTCTTAGGTTCGAAGTGAGATAAAGAGTAAAGAACAGGAGCAAGAAAAGGAAATGGAAAGGCTGGTAAAGCCGAAGGAGGAAGAGCAAGAGGAGAAGGAAAAGGAGAAAGAAAAGGAGAAGGAAGTTAAAAAGAAAGAGGAAGAGCTTTTATTTAAAACGAAAGTCGGTCGCAACATTCACAAAACAATAATGACTATGAGATCAAAAACAATCGAGCGCAATGAGCTATTCACTCCTGGCAGAATGGCTTACGTTATCGAGTTGGATGACGAAAATGCCGATGTAGATATTCCCACAACTCTAATAAGGAGCAAAGCAGACGTTCCGACTGTCGATGCGACTCCAACTTTAACAACTAACGACATAGTTATCAATAAATTAGCTCAGATTCTGTCTTACCTTCGCCAAGGAAGTAGACATGGAAAGAAAGGCAAGAAAAAAGGCAGAGGGGATGAAATGAATGAAATGGACATTGCTCCTAAACCACCACAAGATGATAGTATTTATGGTGATATTGGTGATTATGTACCAACTGCTGCAAAGAGCGATTCGCATCAAAAGTCTCAAAAGAAGGCAGCACCCTATTTTGATAAACCGCTCGAGGCAGAAATGGAAAATGAGAAAATTAATGTTCCAAGATTGCCAATCGCAATGGTGGCACAGAGTTCGGCCACTAGCGCTGGTCCGCATTTAGATAGAACGCCGAAAGAGGGCTTTTTACTCAATAAACTTATTGCAGAACCGGAAGGATATGCGGAATGTTATCCTGGCCTTGATGAGATGCAAGATGCGATTGATGATTCTGATGACGAGGTAGATTATACGAAAATGGATCTTGGTAATAAGAAGGGTCCTATTGGCAGATGGGATTTTGATACTCCAGAAGAATATAGCGAGTATATGAATAACAAAGAAGCACTACCGAAAGCTGCCTTCCAGTATGGTGTGAAAATGGCGGATGGAAGGAGGACGAGGAAGTTTAATAAGGAGAAGAATGAGAAGGCTGAATTGGATCGAGAGTGGCAGAAGATACAAAACATAATGAATAAAAGGAAACCTTCGGGTAATGCGGATTCCGATCGGGAGTTCAAAGTTCCGAGATATTAAGGTCATATTAAATTTGATAATTTTTAATGTATATGTTTGTAAATCGGAAACTAAGGTATATGAGGTGATACAATCTAGAATAGATAGTGATTAATTAACACCAATAATATGTTCTAAATATTTTATTATTAATTTAAATTATCTATTCAAGGTTGTGTACTGTATTTAGGTATTTTATAATTTGAAGTTTCAATTAAGTTTATTATTATAAATAAAGTTGCTCGAAGTTTTTTTGTGATGAGATCATTACATAAATGAATTTAAGTAATTACTTGAACATCGGCTTCACACTTCACTGAATTATGGATATATTTAAATAAGAAATGTATTCTTTTTTTAGTTTATGTATTACATAGCAATACAAATATATATATATATATAAGATAAATGATTTTTCATTTGCTTTATTTGTTAGCATTCTTAGTATCAGTGAAATACATATTCAGCAAGTACTTGATACGCCTTGAAATATTATAAAGTCACTTGAAATCTCTTTAATCCGTTGAAATCCAATAAGATCCCTTAAGAAATCCGTGAAATTCAATGAAATCTGATATTTCATGAAATCGCCGTTAATTTATTAAAGTAGGTTTCAATTCCTTAAAATCTTTTCAAATATCTTAAAACATTATAGGTCCTATAAAATTCTTCCAAACTTCCGAAAACCAAGAAATTCTTAAAAACCGCATTCAATTTCTTTCAATCACTTAAAGTCATTCAAATCCTTGAAAATTCCTTGAATTTTTGTCTTCAGAATGCTTTGGAATCTTTCTAAATACCCTAAAATCTTTTTGCATCCCTTTAAATGATTGAAAT
Source organism: Andricus quercusramuli (assembly GCA_932178445.1). Classification (NCBI taxonomy): domain Eukaryota; kingdom Metazoa; phylum Arthropoda; class Insecta; order Hymenoptera; family Cynipidae; genus Andricus; species Andricus quercusramuli. The sequence goes on along the minus strand of CAKNXH010000529.1, from coordinate 48,598 downwards.
CTATTGAAAATTTCTTGGAATCTTTTAAAATATCCTAAAATCTTTTTCATTCTTGAAAGTCTTTGAAAATCTTAGAAATCCCACAATTGTGGTAAATGAATTCTTTGAAATCTACGAAAATATTATAAAATCCCGCGAAATTTCATGAAGTCTAATGATATTCCTTAAAATAATGAAATCCCTTGAGATCTTGGGAAATTCTGTAAAATCCTTTATTAAGATCTTTTAAAATACCTTGCAATCTTTTAAAATGCCGGAAAATATTTTAAATCCTTTGAAATCTATTGAAAATGTTTAAAGTTCTTCAAAATTCCTTGAAATCTTATAAAATACCCTAAAATCTTTAAAATTCCTTTAAATTATTTAAAATTCCTTGGAAGCTTTTAAAATATCCTAAAATCTTTAAAAATTTTAAGTCCTTAGAAATACTTGAAAATCAAATAAATTCCTCAATTGAAGTGAATAAATTCTTTACAATCCATTAAAATATTTTAACATTCCGCGAAAATACATTAAATCTAATGATATTCCTTAAAATATTGAAATCCCTTGAGATAATGAGAAAAATACCTTTAAACCTTTGAAATCCTGTGAAAACTTTCAAAAACTTTATAAAGTTTAGAAAATTGTTTACAGTCTCATACAATTTTGTCAAATTTCGTAAAATCTTTGAACATTCTCTTTTGAAATCTTCAGGAAAAATTGCTTAGAACCGCTTATAGGGTCGCTGGGTGATTCCCAGTCTGCTTCTGATACTCAGGTATCAAATAAACGAAAACAAAACTTAGGGTGAACTAAAAAAAAACTGATTATAAAGCACAAGAGGCTTGTTGGCTATCATAGGGTGTCTACTAGGGTGGTCCAAAAATGCATTGGAAATTTTTTTTTGTTGAATTTTTATCGGGACACCCCACAAATTTGTTCGAATCCATCCAAAAATAAATTCATTTTTTTTGTTAAAAAAACAATGATATTTAGGGGTCGCGCAAGCCCCATGAAGTTTGACATGTGTTTCCCATAAGAAAAAAAGACGTTTTTGTAAATCTTATTCAGAATCCTCAATATTATCTTAATCGAATTGAAACTCAACATTTCTCTTCACAATTAGCCATAGAATACGAATAAAATATCACTTTTCAAATATCACCCACATAAGTCTGTTTTATAGGGTCCCAAAGAAACCCCATAAGTGAAAAAATGGGTTTTGCGAATTTTCGGCGCTAATTATGATTTTTTTGCGGTTTTCTTTAATGCGAATTGTTTCTAATACATAAAATATGACTTTATACTGAAAATTATATATTTTAATGAATTATTTAAACAATTTCTTATTGTTTTTAGCAATTTTTTCATAGAATGGAGTTAGAAAGACGCGATTTTTTCACAAATTTTCCATTTGTTGTCCAATTTTTATTTAGAGGGAAGCGATAGTTCATCAATTTTAACAATAGTGATTGTTTAAACAATTTATTATAATTATTAATAATATTTTTGTCCAATTTTTATCTGTAGTGAAGTAATAATAAATTCAAGTTTACAAAATAATTGTTTAAACAATTTATTATACTTATAATTGAATAATGCTAGAAAGATGCGTTTTTTTTAAATTTCTGGCTTTTTGATTAATTTTCATTTGGAGTGAAGTAATGATGAATTCAAGTTAACAAAATAATTGTTTAAACAAATTATTATTGTTTATGACTATCTTTCATCTATGTCGATTGCGCCTGATATTTCCGCTTTTCGGAAATTTTTACCTTTCTGTCCTTTTTTTACTTAGTGAGGTAATAATTAATTAAAGTTAACAGAAAAGTTGTTTAAACAATTTAATATTGTTTATAACTATCTTTTCTCAGATAAGTGCTAGAAAGTGGCGGTTTTTTCTAATATCTTTCACTTTGCATCGACTTTTTATTTATGAACAAGTAATAAGTCAACCACAACAAAAATGATTTTTTCGAAAGGTATTGTTGTTTTAAGTGAATTATTTTTGCTCTTTTCCAAATGCTTAAAAGAATTCATTTGAAGAAAAAAAGCTATTTTATACAACAGGCAAAAACAACAAATTTTAAATATCTGTTTTATTCAAGAAAAATATATATTCACGAAAAGGAAAGAGATTATTTAAAATATAGTTTTCTCTAATGTTTATTTATCAATTGTTAGTAATTAAGCAAGCGAAACAAAGTGAAAGATTTCAGAAAAAACCGCCACTTTCTAGCACTTATATAAGAAAAGATAGTTATAAACAATATTAAATTGTTTGAACAACTTTTTTGATAACTTTATTTAATTATTACCTCACTAAGTGAAAAAAGGACAGAAAGGTAAAAATTGCCCAAAAACCGCAACTATCAGGCGCAATCGATATAGATGAACATAGTCATAAACAATAATAATTTGTTTAAACAATTATTTTTGCTGAATCTGATTAATTATTAAGTCACGCCTAACAAAAAATAAACAAACAGTTGAAAATTTCAGAAAAAACCACAACATTATACCAATTAAGCAAATAGAATATTGTTAACAATGATAATAAATTGTTTAAACCATTATTTTGTTAACTTCAATTCATTATCACTTCACTCCAAATGAAAATTGGACAAAAAGCCAGAAATTAAAAAAAACGCATCTTTCTAGCATTATTCAAATATAATATTATTAATAATTCTAATAAATTGTTTAAACAATTATTTTGTTAAATTAAATTCATTATTACTTCACTTCAAATGAAAATTGGACAAAAAGCCAGAAATTTCAACAAAAAAACCGCATCTTTCTAGCATTATTAAAATATTATATTATTAATAATTATAATAAATTGTTTAAACAATT
>CAKNXH010000529.1:8720-44632 GCA_932178445.1 Andricus quercusramuli | reverse complement strand
GGCCGGCAGATCGCTTGCAATCGGCGGGCATTTTGCTATCTGGGGGGTTTCTTTGGGACCCTATAAAACAGACTTAGGGTGTTGGCGCTTGAAAAGTGATATTTTATTAATATTTTGTGGCTAATTGTGAAGAGAAATGTTGAGTTTCAACTCGATTGAGATAATATTGAGGATTCTGAATAAGATTTACAAACCCTGGCGGACCGGTCGAACGCAAACATTACGCTACAGCGTAACGGTAAAGTAATGCTAAAGTAATATGGCATTATAATTAATAAAGGAAACAAAATTAATATGTAAATTGTTGCAATTATAATAAAACGTTGCAGTTTACATTAAATGGTCATGCCGTAATTGCAACAAGTTGCTTTCTCAGCGTTAAAAAATAAAAAAACAAAGTGGCTGTCATGCAAGTCGGGTCCCTGCAGACTGGCAACCCACTTAAAGCCACGTTAGCGGATTGCCAATATGCAGGGGCCCGACTGCAATGACGGTCACTATGTTTTTTTATTTTTTAATGCTGCAAAAGCAACTTGTTGCAATTGCGGCATAACCGTTGAACGTAAATTTCAACGTTTCATTATAATTGCAACAGTTTACATAATAATTTTGTTTCCTTTATTAATTATAATGCCATATTACTTTACCATTACTTTAGCATTACTTTACCGTTACGCTGTAGCGTAATGTTTGCGTTTGGCCGGTCCGCCAGGGAAAACAAGTCTGTTTTTCTCATGGGAAATACATGTTAAACTTCATGGGGCTTGCGCCACCCCTAAATATCATTTTTTTTCAAAGCAAAAAAAATGGATTTATTTTTAGGTGGATTCGAATAAATTTGGGGGGTGTCCCCATAAAAATTAAAAAAAAAAAAAAATGTTTGGACCACCCTAGTGTCTACCCTACCTGGAAAACCGGGAAAACTGCAAATAAAATTGAATGAAAATGATTCTTCATTTGTCAAAGTAGCTTTATATATACATGTATTTGACTATTCCCAGATAGCAAAATATGTACTTTGCAACAAACTTGCCTAAAGTTTGCGGTGCAAGGTTCGGAGGCTCACATCGCAAGGTTCAGGCAAGTTTTCCGCAAGTAAGACAATATCTGTCTTACGGCAAACTTGAGGGAAACTTGCATCGTAAGTTTGCGAGAAGCTTGTGAGACTAACTGGAGGAAATTTTTCATCGCAATATTTACGTAATTTTCAGGGATACATAAATAGCCCCGACAATTTTTATAATTACTGTAAAGAATTAGAAGGCTAGTAACAAAAACCAAAATTTAAATATCATAGTGCTTATAATGTGACTTCAATGACAACAGTGAAATTAGCATTATCATATTACACACACAAACACATACACGTGAAAATTCGTTTTCATTTATTGAAAATCAATTTTTTTTCAATTAACATTTGACTTCCATTTTTGGCTGAACATTGATTTTTTTAACTGAAAATTTAACTATTCAATATTTTGTTGCAATTTTCTTTTTTGTAGTTGAAAATTTATGTATTTTGATGAAAATTCGTATTTTTTGGTAGAAATTAATCTTCTTGGTTAAGAATTCATCTTATTGGTTGAAAATTCAACTATTCCAGTTGAAGATTCATCATTCTAGTTGAAAATTCATCTTTTTTGTTTAAAATTCAACTATTTCAGTTGAAGGATCATCATTTTTGTTGAAAATTCGTCAGTTTGCTCAAAAATTAATTCTTTAAACTGAAAATTTAACTATTCCATTTTTTATTGAAAATTGGTCTTTTTTAGTTTAAAATTCAACTACTTGGCTTGAAAATTCAGCTACCCGGTAAGAAGAGAGGAATTCGAAAAAATTCAGAATCTGAATTCCCATTAATACGTGAATTTTCTTCCATCGAAAGTTCCACCAACGAGTAGAAAAAAAAGCAAAACCTATTCCTTTTAATCGACTCAGAAAAATTTAATGGAAGCGTATTGGGAGGAATTAAAAAGTGGAGAAATGTAAAAGAAAGAATAGAAAGGAATAAAATAATATCACTTTTAAGGCGAAACTGTAAATTGAAATAAACTCATTTTTTTAATAAATAAATATTGTATTACATTTATAAATTACAGGTGAAAAAAAATTTGGGTAAATTATATGAACCTTTTTTATTAATCTATTTAACAGAAACCTATTTCATTAACTTTAAAAATATAAAAGATTATCATGTTCAAATGATATAATAAATAACATTATATAAACAATACGTAAGTTACATATCAGTCCGACCGAGATCAATTCGAAGATATAATTCGCACAGCAGTAGTACGCACTACTGCTGTGCGAATTTGCATGGATAACACAGCCACAAAAAATGAATACGGAGCTAAAAAAACGATCTATCCAGTATAGTCGAAATCAAAATTTTTGAAATTTTCTGCTTACTATTTTTTTGGTTTGACTTTAGATTTTTGATTTAGGTTAAATTTTTGCAACTTGACTGCTATAAACATCTGAAACCGTTTTTATGGTTAGGAGGGGAGAGGAGATGTCAACTTGCAATTAGAAGGAATTAAAATAATCAAAAATAAAGCATATAAGTATGGAATTAAAAATGACCATGACAAAAAAATTGAAATTTCCAAAGTTATGTTGCACACGGAGGAATAGAAATCATATAAGTGCACGCATTTGGTGGACGGATTAGAAAGAATTGAATTAATCCAAAATACAGCATGTAAGTATAGAATTAAAAATAACCATGAGAGATGTGCCTACTGCTCGCATTAAGAGGAATTAAAAAAATGGAAGATATGTTCGCCTATATGGAATACAACACAAGTGGCATTCGTTAAGGGGATATAAAAGAATTGGTTTCAGAGATAAATCTATTCTTTCATTCGGCAGTTTTCCCGATGGAAAATTAGCACATTCAAAAAAATTAAATAATACTCACTCTTTCGTTTAAATATGAAAGTATTAATTTTTTTGAATTCTTTTCTTCTTACCGGGTATCTTGTTGAAAATGTAATATTTTTACTTAAAATGCTAGGATTTTGACGCGGTTCGAATTAAATTTAATATAGTACCCACATTATCCTTACCTAAATATGCACTGAGTATTAAGTACAAGAAGATGAAATAAAAATTTGTTTTGAGTTATTATTCAAATTCATGGACTTTAGAGACAGGTCCAAGAAATTATTAATTATGTTTTTAGTATTATTTAATTACTTGATTAATCGATAATGCTAATATATTTAGGAACATCTTGTAATAAAATTTGTGAATGCTTTCTGAAATATAAATAAAGGCTGTGGCTAGTGTCCCGAAAAATCGGGGGAGTTGGAAAAGGGGATGGATTAGTCTACAAAAAATTAGCCAAGCTTATGAAAGATACTTCACTACTCATCCCGAATTTCGGGACGACGAGACACTCCGATAAATTAAACATATTAATTGAATCCCTAGAAACTGAAAAAACATTATTTATAATAAACTTGCGAAACTGTATGTACATTCCGAGTCGATTGTTTTAAAAATGAGAAATGTTTGAAAGACTCCGTACTATGAAAAATTATACCTGGAAAAAACTTGAAGTACCTGAAAAAAACCTAGAATTGTCAGAGAATTATTTTCCAGGATTTGAGTAGACACCCTGTATTAGGAAAATATATGTGCATTAGGATCCACTTACGGAATATACAATGCTGTTAAATTAAGTACGTATATCATCACTTTACTTTCAAAAATCATATTTAATTTCTTTATAAAATCTAAATCAAATTTGGTTACCTAATATTTAATTTAAGGAAAGATAGACAAAAGTAAGATAGCGAGAAGAATTTGACGAATTTCTTTTATCCAGATCTGACACACAAATGAAAATCAGTCTTTGAAACTGAAGAGCGTGAAAATCGTTAAGAAAAATATCAGAAAAACAGAAAATCTCGTTGAAGAAGCAGGAGACGGAATTGTAGGTTCAGTGTCATCAGCTGAAAAGTTTCGGCCGTATATTCCGAAAGCCAGCAGATTTTTTTGAGGTCCTCTTAGGCTGAGGGAAAGGAAGTCATAGTCAAGGTCATTCATAGCAATTGATTTAAAACTAAAGTCGCTAGGATTTAAAGGCAGAAGATTTGTTTGAAGAGAAGTCGGCATGTTGAGTAATGTAACATTTTCTCTTCGGGGCACAAGTGTTGAAATTTCAAGTTTTTCGAAGGTGACCCAATCTTTGAAGGTTTCGTTGGCATCAAACTTTTGGCCGCAACTACTTAAAGAATCATCGGTACAAGTCATCAAACCACAGACTTGAACTCCTCTTGTCACTGTTCCGAAATATCTCACTCCAGTTATCGCACCAAATCGGTATCTAAAATTTGTTCAATATTAAAATTCGTGATCGTTGAAAGGAGAATTTCTAACTTTCTAAGTGTTTTTTTAAAGGTGGTATATGATTCAAAATTAGGTATAGCAAGTCTAAATTGCAAATAAAAATTATTAAACATTTTTAAATTAGATAACTGAAAATTCGTATCAACAAAATTTGAAATTCGACAGATTAAATTTGAAAATGTTCGAAATTATACTATTTTATATAGTAAAATTAGAAGCATTATAAAACTGTTCAATTGGAAATTGTATCGTTAGTATATTTTAAACTTAATTCTTTTAAATTAGAAACTTTCAGAAATTTGTTCGTTATGCGGAAAAAGAAATACCCAATTGTTTTAAAAAACGGCCAACATTAACCCGTGCCCCCAGGTTTTTAGTTGATATTAGCATGGGATTTTAAATGAAAAAAGAAGTATTTGTTATTAACTTTTCGTAAATAAAAGTAAGTCACCTCTTAAGGAATGTTCAAGGAATAATTTTCAAGCAATGACTTCTTATTTTTACCCCCAGACGCCTTTGTATTGTGCCTGGAAAATGCCCCAAGAAATGAAAAATAGCAGTTTATGCAAAATTCATGTCAAAGACGGTATCTTTTAGATTTTTTCAACGTGCATTATTTTTATTCGATAGAAGACAAGTTTCAAAGTATTTTTCAACTAATTTCTAATTGTGTCAACAATTTTTCCCCTATACTTCGTGAAAAGATATTATTTTCTGGAATGAATGATACAAAAGTAATGAATATTGAGAGTAATATATTTTTTAACGATATTTGGCAATTATTTAAATAATTTTTTCTCCTGTAAATATTATGAGTACAATTTTCCGTAGAAGACAATTTGCAATTATTTAAACAATTAATAATCATTAATTTGTCCTTTTTCAATAGGAAAGGTGGAAAAAGTTCTAGTTTGTTCGAATCTCTTATTACACTATATGTCGCTTATTATTCAGTATTTCCTTGTTTTAGAACTTACACACTGATTTTTCAAAACAATAATCAGTTTTTTATATAATTTTATTCCGTTAAGTTTTTTTCATATCACTTTTGTTAAAATAAGAAAATACTGGTTAATAAACGACATAAGGTCAGAGATTAATAAAAACAGAAATTTCTCTATCTTTCCTATGAAAAAGAGCGAGTGATTTTAATTTTTTAAATAATTTTAAACTGCCGTTCACAAAATATATTACTCCTAATATTCATTATCAGCTTCATTAATTCCAGAAAATGATATCTTTTCACGATTTGATGGAAAAAATATATAAATAGAAATTGTTTAAATAATTGCAAAATATGTTAAACAGAAAATGTTCGTTATTGAAATTCATCAACTATACATCATTTACCTTGAAAAATAGTAACATTTCATGACTTACTGAAGAACTAAATTGTATTAACAAATCAAAATTGTTCAAACAATTCAAAATTAGATGAAAATTACTTAAATACATGTCACTTATCGAATAAACATAAATCATGTTGAACAAAATATTAAAAATCTGCTCGCTGTGCGGGCAAATCCTCATCGAGCCGCAGCGCGGGCGCGGCTCTCAAGTTTTAGCGCGTGTGTGGGATCTCGCGCTACGCATTCGGTCTTTGTGCTCCCTTATAAAATAAAAGATAAATATATTATCGAGCGCGAAGCGCGAAAATCAACAGTTGCGCACCATAGGCGCGTTCAAACTTGCGAGCGAAGCGAGCCGCGTGCGATGAGAATGTGCCCGCGAAGCGTGCAGATTTTTAAAAATCAATTTCAATAAATAAATTAAAAACGAGGAGTTCCGTCAAAAAATGAAAGAAATCTTATAGGAATTTTTAAGCGCTTAAATTCCTCCAGAAACTTTTCCCTATATTTTGCATCGTTTATTGGCTCAAAATGTGAATTTTTGACTTTTTTCATAGTATTTTCGATGAATAAAAAAAAGACAAGTCTGATAAAAAAATTGTTCAAATAAATTTTTTAGGAGAATTTGAAAGCTCTAGAAGACTTTTTTTCGTTTTTCGCGTCGTTTGGTTCGAAATTCGAATGTTGCGGTGTCAAATTTCGGACAATTCTAATACTTTCTCAATCATGAATGACGAGAATGTAATAAATTATAAAAAGTTTTTATCTGTTTTTTGGGTGAACAACTTTTGTCTATCAATTTTTTTTTCGTACCTTTTGCCGTTTTTCCACAAATTCTTCATTTTTATTTTTAATGTCATTTTTTATGATTAAAACCAAAACAACAGGTCCTATCAAAAAGTAATTAATACAAAATTTTTAGATGTGTTTTAAGTGCACCATTTTTGTTTACTAATTTTTTTTCGTAGCTTTTGTCGTTCTTCCAAAAATCTAATTTTTTTATTTTCAATTTTATTTTTCACAAATGAAACAAAAACTACGCGTCCTGCCAAGAAGTGATTAGAAACAAATTTTTGCATATATATATTCGAAAAAAATTTGATATATCCACCCTGAAAACAACAGCCACCTATTAATTTCGATTTCAAAATTTTGCGGATTCAAAAATAAAATAAGTTACAATTGAAAACATTAAGACATTCAGAATTTGTACAATTCCGGAAGTATTCAGAGTGAATTTAAAATCACAAATATAACAAATTTGCACGATTTTAGATTATGATGATTGCAAAATGATCGTCATCTTTTTTTTTCTAAGAATTCACTTACCTATAATATTTTTCATCGTTGTTTACAACTGTCATGTTGTATTGAGCATTATGATTAAAATAACAACAGAAATCACCTTTGCAAAGTGTGAGAAATTGGTCCATTTCAGGTTCAATAAGTTTGGTCGTATATGAAGACAATTCATCAACCAAAAAACTACTTTGTGTCGTTGACTTGTCTTTAATAGTAGATACCTCATTATCCGTAAATTCATACAAAATTGTCTCATTCCTCACTTTATCCCTTCTGATACCATTCCTCACTTTTGGTACATTGGCAATCAGTACAGCATTTTTGAATGTATCAGACCGAAAAACGGCTGGGATTCTCTCGTATGTTCCAGCAAAAATACCACTTCCTGTTGTGCCAGTGGATGGATTGTTATATCCCGAAGATAGCAAATTAGCATTATTCGCGTAAGACCAAGCTGCCAGAACTTCTACAGCAACTAAGAATGGTAGCTCACCGAACCAACGAAGAGACTGGACGAAATCTGCAACTTGATATTTATTCAAAAGGTCCAAGGCTGGTTTTTCATGTAAGATGTCGAAGCAGATAAATTGGCCGAATTTTACTCCAAAGTCTGTTTCGAAAGTGGAGATCTCAGCTTTGGAAGTCACATTCATTCCGGGCTCAACAAAAAGATTGTATTTCCGGTAGCGACTGATTATTCTTCCAGTTCGGTCAAAAACGATATTCGAATTGTAGAGGTTAATCTTGTCACTTGAGCAATTCGTGCAGTCTTCTTTTTCTAAATGATTTACCACAACGTATGTTTTGAACTCTTTTGCTGCACACGACAGTGTTGCCAGGATCTAGAATAGGAAATTTCATTTATAAGTTTTCACACAAATTTTTGTCCTTATCTAAAGAATTTACAGTACCAGTCATGAGTATGAGACCAGCTGTTTTCCGATGATTGCTCAAGTTCTTTTATTATTTAAATATTACAAAAAAAGTGCAAATTTCAATGTTTTTAAACATTTTAAATGTAACACTGAAATAATAAACATTTTTTAATGTTCTTGAGCTCATTACAAATCTTAATCCAACTATATTGCGAATAATATCGTACAGGACGGAAATATCGATATCCCTGAAATGACCCAAAGATATCATAGAATATCCTGAGAATATCCCATTAATGTCCAGTTTTATATGCCAAGGGTGTTCTCAAGATATCACAATTCTATAATTTAGTATATTCCTGGAAATTCACATATATCTACTGCCAATGATATTAGGTGTTTTTCGGAGATTTTGTACAAAGTATAACCAAAGATATTAGGTATAACATTATAAAGTACAATAATAGTAGAGGTCCCTCTAAAGTCACTCCGATCGTAAATTCCATCATGGCTGTCAGTGTACAAAAACTGTCGCTCAACAATAAGTTACGCTTTAACAAAAATCGACAATTTCTCGGATATTTGTGCCGGATTATAATCTATTCGCATTTATATTATGCAAACCAACGCGGTACATATTATTTATGAGAAAAGTTGTAGGCTCCGGAAGCTACGATCATGGTTCCTTAAAGCAACTAGAACGTGTACATCATCCGCTTCTGCTCCTCCTGTCCTAGAAGGTAAGCAAGAGCTGGAAATTTACGCGTGATAACATCGGGCAACACTGTTCCTTGGAGTCAGGTCTCTAGCCGCGGATGACCTTACGCGACAGATGGGACAGTTGGAGATGAAGGTTTCACCCCTGAATACTTGTTTAGAGCTACCATTCTTTGTAGAATGTTGAGAGGAATAGTGTTGACGGACCAGATGGAGTGATCCCAGAAGAACAGCCTTTTGCCTCCGGTTCGCGATGAAATGAGCCTGACGCTGGCAAGCCGGAATCTTGTTGAGTTGGCTGATAAATGAAGCTTTCATACCTCCAAGACAGCCGAGTATGAGAATTATAATATGGACTTTGTAGTCTTGGTACAGCCTACTCATCTCGAAAAGAAGTGCTTGATATATCGTCAGTTTTTCTCCCTCCTTTGCTGTGATATTACCATCGGCTGGTGCAGAGAATTCAATCACGTAAATAATCTTGTTCTTCAGATCTTGTTGGACAATATCAGGCTTCGTAGCATTTATACGTTGAGTGGTGGAGAATGAGAAATTCCAGTATATTTTACACTGATCATTCTTCACAACGGACTTGAGTTTCCCCTGGGCGTATGGCAAGACGGACAATAGATCAACACCATAGAAGTGCCTAAGATGGTAATATAACACTTTTAGAGCCACATTGTGTCTCTCTATGTACCCGTAGCATGCATATTTAGAGCATCCACTGAGAACATGTCCAAGAGTTTCTGGCTCTTGCTTGCAGGCTCGGCAGTTGGTATCGCTTACAGGTACATTCATTATGCGCTCGCGGTAAACTAAGGTGTCTATGACGCCGTCTCGACAGGCAAAAAGAAATCCCTTGGTCTCCGATCTCAATCAAGCAGACTTCAGAAACATGTTGGGCAGACCCATCGAGAACTCTTCTCTACGTAGGATACCGTAGAACTTACCATGGAGGGGTTTCTCAGCATGTTCTCTTAGTAGGAGCGTATGTTCTGCTTCCTGTATACGACTTTTGAGCACCAGAGGTGTTAGTGATGCTAGGCCATGTGTAGTGTCGCTGGAATCAAATGGGAGGTCAAGCTCCTCTGTGGCCCTATCTGCGGCACGGTATAGAAACGCCGCAGCATTGGCGACTTCATGCTGATGTACGAGTCGCATAAGGGAATCTGTGCTTTTTAGAACTGAGAAGGCTGTAGCCAGAACCGTTCTTCGATGAAGACACTCTAAGCTTAGCAAGCCTCTACACCCTTTATCGCGAGAGAGATATATTCGAGGTACGGAAGATCTAGGATGAAGACTTCGATGGATTGCCATCATCTTGCGTGTGCTTCGGTCAAGTTTCTATAACTTATCGACGTTCCATTTTACTGCACCAAACGTGTAAAGCAGTATAGGAACGGTCAGCATATTGGTCGCCTGGATCTTATTCTTTCCAGATAATTCGGATGCCCAAATTTTTCTGAGAATGTGTGTTTCAATCATGGTTTCAATCGTTTCCGATCGGGGTTAAAAAAGCGGCCATTTGATGGCAGCACTTTCATTCCGCGGGAATTTATTTACTTTTTTTTAATAATACATTTTTAACATTATTGATTATTAAAAGAAATGAAATAAAATGTTGTAATAATTCCCGCGAGCTAAGTGTGCTGCCATATCAACATATTTTACCACATAAAATGCCGAAGAAAAAAGTTAATAATTATTTTTGTCCAAATTAAATAATTTTTTTCTCGATTAATCAGCTTAAAAAATAACTTGGACGATAAAAAAATTTCGAGGCGAGAAACGAAGTTAATCGGAGTTTTGAATGGCTAGAAAAAATATTTTGAACATTGAACTTTTCCTACCTGAAATATTGCACCCTCGTTATTTCGTTGGTGAAAGTTCAACTATTTCGTTGAAAATCGATATTTTGCATTTGAAAATTAAACTATTTGTTTGAAATTTATGTACTTTGTGGAAAATTGGACTTTTTTGTAAAAAATAATCTTTATGGTTGAAAATTCATCTTTTCGGCATAAAATTCAACTATTCTTTTTCTTTGAATGTTTTTTGGTTGGAAATTATTTTTTCAACTGAAAATGTAATTATTGTTGCAGTTGAATGTTCAATAATTTTAGTTAAAAATTCATTTTTTTAATTCTTTTTTTTTTTGCTAAAAATTTATCTATTTGATTTTTGGTAGGAAAATGATCTTTTTTAGTTTAAATTCGTCTTTTGGTAGAAATTCATCTTCTTGGTCCAAAATTCAATTATTCTAGTTAAAGATTCATCATTTCAGTAAAAAATTCATCTGTCTGGTTTAAAATTCAACTATTTCAGTTAAATATTCACAATTTCATTTGAAAATTCATATCTTTTCTTGTTTGATTAAACATTAATTTTTTTAACTTGAAATTTAATTATTTAAGTTTTGGTTGACGATTTATCTTTTTTAGAGAAAATTAATTTTTTTGCTCGAAAATTCAACTATTTCAGTTGAATATTCATTGCTTTAGTTGAAAACTCTTATGTTTGACTTGAAATTCAACTATCTGGTTGACAAATTGTCTTCTTGAATCAAAAATTCAACTATTTTGTTAAAAATTGTATTTTCTTTTTGTACAGAATAATTATTTTTATTTGAAAATTAATCTTCTGGTTCAAAAATTCATCTTTTTGGTTGAAAATTCAAGTGTTCCAGTTGAGTATTCATAATTGTAGGTGAAAATTTATTTATTTATTTTTCAAATTTAACTATTCAGTTGAAGATTCACAATTTTATTTGAAAATTCATTACTTTGGTTGAAAATTCAACTTTTTTGTTGAAAATCCGTTTTTTTTTTGGTTGAAAATTAATTTTTTTAATTGAAAGTATAACTATTTATTTTTTTTTGTGTAGAATTGATATCTTTACTGGAAACTTTAAATATTGTTTGAAAATTGATTTATATTGCAATGTTTTGCTCTGTTGTGTTGAAGGATGTTTAGAATAAAAGTCATGAATTAAAATAAATGTTTGCGTTTTCCGTCAAATACGAATTTGTTACTTTTAGTTGGCCGGGAAAATTGAAAAACTTGACCGGGGAGAACCAGGAATTTGAAATCGTCCGCCGAGTCGCCACCCTGAAAATGCCTGTGCTTGAGGAAGGGAAACCAGTTGTATAATTAAAAATTTGAAACCTCTAAAATTCAAAGATTTCAAGATTAGGCATAGCAAACCAAATTATTTGAAATATTCAAAATTAAGTATTTTAAATATTCAAAACTAGAAATTTTCAAGAATGTCAAATCAAACTCATTTATAGATTCAAAATTGTTATACTGGAAGACATTTAAAAAGCTTGGATAAGTTTTTCTACTGAAAATTAAAAGAATATAATGAGTTTCCTACAATTTATTTAGTCTGAGTTTCAAAATATTGGCGCCATCCAACGTTCTAATGATTCCAATCGTTTTCAATTAGGCATCCACGGCATCTATTATTCTGAATTAGAGGTTAAATTGTCACTGCAGCATTTTAATATTGTGATAATTATTTACAAGCGGTTTTTTACGCTTTCAAGCAAAAAATGTCAACAATATTAATTTAAAAAGAAGTAAATAAACGTTTGACAATAATATACCCGCTAAATCAAACTACTACTGCCTACTTGATAAAGACACTATATCACTGTCACATCATTAGGTGGCATGATGTTTACTTACTCCTCACCCTCATACTTTGGAGTCTTCATTCGGTATACCGCCTGAACAAATATTCAATTTTTTGTACTTGAAATTTTTGTTGAATTATTAAAAATTTAATTTCCAACCTATAAATAACACGTGCGCGTCGTGTGTGTTACAAACGAAAACTGCAGAGGGCGTACTGCAGGCAAGTGCATTCTCTCAATTCAACCCGATTGGGAACAATTGACATAATTAGCAACAATTTAAACCGATTCAACATTTGATCACACTTAATTGTTATGAATCGTGTCCAATCGATTATTTCTAGAAGGGTGACCTTATATTCTCTTCTGTTCGGCGGGCCACATAGGTATCCAGAGCTTTTGCCTCGGAGCACAATAGATAGAGGCAAGAGGGAGATGCAGAAAAGTATCGGACTTAGAGAGTCTCCTTGAAAGACCCCCCTTTTATATGTGACATAGCTTGTACTCACTTGTCTTTTGTCAGATGTTATGACAAATCTTGTCCGCCACAAGAGCATGAGCTCTTTTATGCATCTCACTATTTTTGGATGCACCTCCATGTACTCAAGGAGCCTAATAAGTAGCTCATGGTTAGTGTTATCGAATGTCTTACGGTAGTTAATCCAAGCCATGGGCAGATTGCGTCGATGCCTGATCGAGTCCTGGGTAATACACCTGTCTATCAACAGGTTCTCCCTGCAACCTGCCAGCCCTCTCTTGCATCCACGTTGTTCAACTATTACACTCCATACCGGCTCGATAGATGTTAATATCCTCTCTTTGAGGATGCCAGTGAATAGCTTGTAGCTGGTTTTTAAACAAGCTATGGGCCTGTAGTTCTTTGGACTTGACAAATCTCCGGTCTTAGGGATCAATACCGTGCGTCCTTCCACTAGCCACTGCGGGACGGGTTGTTCTCCGTTTAAGAAAGTAGTAAATATAAGAGCTAGATGTTGGTGCGTAGAAGTAAACTTCTTCCACCAAAAGTTGTTGATTTTATCTGGTCCTGGCGCTACAAAGTTCTTAGTTCTAGCGATAACTTTCTTCACTTCTTCAGCAGTAATTAGTGGACACTCTTCCTCTGGACCTTGTAACCTTTGCCTTTGGTAAAAGTTACGAAAGAGTGATATATCAGAAGCGTCTTCATTTAGCTGATAAGTATCTCCATATACTTGCTCCCACAAGACTTGAATCTCTTCTCGACTAGGCGGATTTTTAACTACACATGACGCATTATTGAACAGACGGGAAGGATTAGTAGAAAAGGTGGAATTTTCCTGAAAGAGATCTTACATTTTGCGTCCAGTGCTGCTTGATGGTCGACAGTTTACGCTTGTTCAGCGTGTGATTTGCTTTCCTCAAGTTTCGAGCAATTGCCCTAACTTTTGGAGTGAACTTTTTATTTGATGTTATGTAGCTAATCACACACTGAACATCTGATGCATGCCGTCTCGCCGTTTCACGTTTGAACTGAAGCTGTGTAATACGCTCGCGTGTCTTACTCAGACGTACCGAAGTATCGTTACTTCTATCGTCGCTAAGCAGGGAGACCGCCTTCTCATAAACTACACAGTTCAGATTCCAGAGATTAACATCTTCGGGGAGCAAATCGCGGAGAACAGTATTAGCTTCAGCTAATTTGTCCATCTTGAGGAAGACTTTTTGGTGGATAGATCTCCTACTTCTCATGTTGGCATTATCGGCTATCTGCAAAGGTGGTCTTGCTGGAACGGGTGGAATGTTCGCTGGAGGATGTTGCTCCTCTTCTTGTTGATAAAGAGCTTCATATCCGTTTTTTCGCGAGAAGGATACCTGATCTCTTAAATACTGAGGCGTTTTATGAGCATATTCCGGGTGCATATTGCCCCAACGGTCATGTAACCTCTTCATGAATCCTCTCCGCGCCGGTGAGCTTCTTTCCCAACAGGTAAGAAGGTCGTAACCGCATAACTCGTTGCATTGGGGAGTTAGTCCAATGCAACGTGGCTTACTGAAAGAGCCGGAGCTCTCGGGCAATGTGGTCGCCACATCCCTACGCCATGATTTTTATGATTAATAATAATAATTATTATTATTATTATTATTAATCATAAAAACTGATTTTGCTGTGATACTGATAATGAGAAGTAAGATCTCTAAATTGCGCAATTGAGAAGTTACAGGTACAATAATAGCCAACTTTCAAATTTTCTGAATGTGGCTGGTTTTTTATTGTAATTAGGCTGTTATTGAACCGAATATTCGAGATTTGCATAAAGCGCGCGGTTTTTTATCGAACGGATGTTTCGGAATCTTTGTGCTTTCAGGCATTCTACATATTTTAATATGCATTACAGAAATATTGGTTTCCAGTGCCAACATTTTATATATCCCGCACAGGACATTGAGTGGATATCGTACGGGGCAGAAATGTCGATATACTTGCAATATGCCACAGACATCCCGTGGGATTTTTGCGACATTTTTTAGAATATCCCATATCCTGCAGAGACAGGTATTCTCTGCAAAATAGATGAAATTTTGAAAAAAAACTTGCGGAATTTTTTTTTATTTTTCCTGTGAGGGAAATATTTTTGTAAAATATATGAAATAAGTATAATCAGAAAGTTTCAACCACATTTATTTAAAATATATATTCATTTAATTTTTACTATTATTTTCCTACAGATGAAATCTCTTCAATTTTTTCAAATTTTTCATTTCGACTTTAACACAGGGATCACAATCCGTCTCCTTTTTCACCTAATCCTCATTTTTTTATCTAAATAAAAAATAAAATAAAAAAAGTCTCCTAAATGATTTATTTTCTGGTTTTTTAGATTTGGTAGCATTTTGGGTAGGAATTCATTCCGTACAAATCAGAATCATTTCGAAATCCGTACCCGATTCAATATTCCAATACTTCTCAATTAGTAAACCAAACCAAGTTCAGTTCGAGTCAACATTTCAATCCGAATTAATACGAATGAATTTGAACACAGATTCTTTCATATTCCTCACGTGGATTAAAATGTGGGCTTGGATTGAACTTGGAAATTCTGCACGGATTGAAAAGAATTGCAAATTTGAATATTTCGGATACAGATTTCGGAATCGTTCGGAGTTGATAAATAATTCGATCACCAAATTTGATGACTAAAAAAATGTCTCAATCTTTAAACCAGTACATAATTTTCAATCATCAGCTATTTGATTTAAAAAGTAATTTTTACATTATTACGAGGAGAGATTCGTCTTACCTTTGAAACTTTTGTAGTTTCATCCCCACAAGGTGTTACCTTTTCTGTAGGATTAGGAACATAAGAAGCCAAGGGTGCCTTATATTTTCGCCATTCTTCCTCTGACTGGTTAATTTTGTTATCAAAGTCAATTAAAGCAGTTTCTGGGAATACTATAATGTCTAGATTCTGAAAAAATATATTGTTTTGGAATTATTTCTAGATAGATCAGTGTTCGTTTTAAATATTTGAAATATGTAATTATTTCAGTCGACGGGTTCACAACTCGACCGATGACTTCATTTGAATTCAAGTGACTTCACGCCAATGCCGTAAGTGCAGGTGTTATACACATGACTTCACGAGTTATTAACCCCTCGATCTCAATCTTTTTTTTAAGCATAACACCATGAAATTCAACAATTGTAAATGTTCAATTTAAAAAAAATAAACAATTCCAAATTTATTTAATACAAAATTAAAAAACCCAAAGTTGAAAATCCTCAAATTTAAAACTTTAACATTATCTCTTAGAAAAGATTCGACACTTATTTCGAACTCCGGTATTTAATTTTAGACAAAGAGAAGTACCCAGATAGCACAAGAGTTTGGGGCAAGCTTGCTTGCCTAAGCCTTGCGATGCAAGGTTCGGAAGCTTGCATCGGAAGGTTGAGGCAAGCTTCGAACAAATAAGAAAATGTCCGCCATGCGGCAATATTCCGAGGCAAACTTGAGGGAGACTTGCATCGTAAGCTTGGAGGAAGCTTGCGAAGAAAGCTTGAGAGAAATTTGCATCGTAAGTTTGAGGAAAGCTTGCAGGGTAAACTTGAGGAAAACTTGCATCGTAGGTTTGAGGGAAGCTTACAAGACAAGCTTGAGCGAAACTTGCATCGCAATATTTAGGCAAAGTTCAGGGAGCGCTCTATATATATACAGGGTGTCCCAGACTCAAGTTTCCGGACTTATATAGCTGTATAAAAATAAAAATCATAAACAGAAAATTCATTTTCCAAAAATCAGTTGAACTTTTACTCTTTCAGTTATAAAATATTTAAGCTGGAACAATCAGGAGCGCCGTATAAACAGTCGTGTGTGCGTGAGCGGGATTCGAACGCAGTGCTATCCAAGCTTGCGCAGAGGCGAGGTTAGCGACGGGAGAACACTACGTTGAAATCCTACTCATGCATACTGCACACACGACTGTTTATACGCCGCTCCTGATTGGACCAGCTTAAATATTTTATAACTCAAAAACTAAAACTTCAACTCATTTGTAGAAAAGGAATTTTCTATTAATTTTTTTCATTTTTATACAGCTATATAAGTCCGGACACTTGAATCTGGGACACCCTGTATATATATATATATATTTATATTTGTATGCATTTATATTGTATATATTTTACAATATATTTATATTCGCGGAGGCTTTATGGCGCGTTTGCACACTCTGTGGTGCCAGAAACACCCAGAGCTTCAGCACGTTTCGCATCAGTCTTTGCGAAATCAAGCCAACTACCTCCGGAAAAATGGATATGTACGCGGAGCGCTTCCCCAGCAGCTGCTTCATCAATCTGCAGACGAAGATGAGGAAGGGACATTAAGACCAACCGCAGAAAGCAGGCATTAAAAATGCAAGTTCCCCCGAAGCCCCAAGATCTGGCTGAAATGGATGCCTCCCTTCATGGAGATGTCTCGCAAGAGTCTGACCTCTGGACCATCAATTGCTCAGTTTATGGTGCTGCGAGGGCTTTGGCTGATTCAAATCGATACATCAAATACATAACATCTGGTAGACCGTTTACGGAAAGGGTTCGAAAGTTCGCCCAAGAACTAAGGATCTTGAATCACACACTAAACAAGTCAAAGCTGCTGACAATCAAGCAGCATATTGTTCACACAATACGGCTGTTATCTGATGCAATAAGGAGAATACAGTAGAGGGAGAGATGGATCAGCGAGAATCAACAGTTTCTCGCTGACCCATCGCGCTTCTTCAGCGATCTCCCTGTTTCTGTAAAAACCCCACACAAGCCCAAGGAGGTGAAGACTTTTTAGAGAGGTGTACAAGATCCCGAAAATACTAGAGTTGAAAGAAGACACTGACAAAGAGATGAAAAAAGCACTCAGAGGCACTAAGAACTTATCCGCTGCTGGACCAGTTATATCAAGAACTTCTGGTAGAAGAAGCTTACTTTTACACACCAACATTTGGCCCGCATATTCACCTCACATTTAAAGTCGGAGACGCCCATTCCGCAGTGACTAGTGTTAGGACGCACTATACTCCTGCCGAAAAAAGGCAACTTGTCCAGACCAGAGAAGTACAGGCCGAAAACTTGTTTGAACGCACTGTATAAGATCTTTACAGCTGTCCTAAACAACATGATTGTTCGACGAATTGAGCCTGTATGGCGAGAGATGTATGAACAACGTGGCTCGAAAAAAGTTGTAGCACGCTATCGAGAGAACCTGCTAATTGACAGGTGTGTCTGTAAAGAGGCTGCAGCCCATCAGCGCATCCTGTCAATGGCCTGGATTGACTACCGGAAAGCTTTCCATTCAACCTTTCATAGGCTTATTATCTATCTGTTGGAAAGCTTGAAGGTACATTCACACATAGTGAGATGCATCGAGAGGTTGATGCCACTTTGGAAAACTAGATTTACTATATCATCTAGAAATTATCGTGTGACATCGAACAACGTTACCTTCCAGAGGTGCGTCTTTCAAGCTGATACCATGAGCCCTTTGCTTTTTTGCATCACACTTCTGCCTCTATCTCTCGCACCACGAAATTCTCCTGGATACCTCTGTGGCGACACTAATCAGCGTGAGCATAAGGTCACTCATGTATTTGATATGGATGACGTGAAGCTCTATGCCTTTGGTAAAAGAAAACTTCAAACTGCTATAAATATCGTCAAGAACTACACAGGAGAGATTGAGATGAACTTTGGTTTGGACAAGTGTGCCAAAATTAATCTGAAGAAAGGAAATATTACTGGCGTTCCCAAGGACCCTGAGCTTGTGAATAAAAGTGTTATTTGACATCTTAATACTGGGGAGACCTGTAAATACTTGAGCGTGCCTCAAAGCCGCATTCAGGACGTAACATCAGTGAAGGAGTCTCTCCGAAGCAGAAACAAGCACCTTCTTCGACAGATTTGGTCTTCCAATCTATCGGCGTTGAAAAAGGTATCTGGGACTAACATGCTTGCCGTCCCGGTTCTACTGTACTCGTTTGGGGTGGATCAATGGATGAAGAACGAGGTTAAGGCCCTTGATTTCACCACACGTGAGATCATGCATATGCATAAAAGTTTGCATATCAATTCGTCAGTTCCGTGATTATACATTTCACGCTGTCAAGGTGGACGCGGACTTCTGAATCTCCAGTGTCTTCATAACCGAATCGTTCTAACAAGGGGAAGGCCTCAAGTATGAAACTCAAATCGAGTTCGCATGGCGATAATTCGAAAGATTATCGAATTTCATTCGACACTTGTCACGGCTTTTTTGTAAGTGGAGCCTAGTTTTTGAAATATTAATGTTTTAAAATTGCGGCTACCTTCACTGATACACTAGTATCAGTCAACAATTTTAATACATATATAATATTTCGGAAGGTTGAAAAAATTAGACACTTTCTAATTATAATATCATATAATATATTAAATAATACTCTTTCTTATCTTTATAATTATGGAGTACATAATTTGGGGTGATAATCGTCATATAAGCATTTAAAGCATAACCTTCTCTCGCAGCGGGCGCATTTTATAAATGCGACTCTATGACAGTTGCAGTTTTCACGCGTCAAAGTAATTGGAAAACAAACTTGATTGATGTTGAAAAAATCATTTTTTTTCAGGCAATAATTTCGAAGCGTACCATGTGTATTCAATCATATTTTTAAATATAGATTTATAGATTTAAATTATTTAATATATTATATGATATTATAATTAGAAAGGGTCTAATTTTTTCAACCTTCCGAAATATTTTATATTGAAATTGTTACTGATAATAATTTAAATTTTTGGTATTATTAAAAAAAAAAAAATCTATCCAAAAGACTCGAACCCCGACAGCACCGAGTCGCAAGCAGGCACGCTGCCGCAGGGCCAGCGCCGCTGGCTAAAAAATTTCCCGCGGGACTGATACTAGTTTATCAGTGAAGGTAGCCGCAATTTTAAAACATTAATATTTAAAAAACTAGGCTCCACTTACAAAAAAGCCGTGACACGTGTCGAATGAAATTCGATAATCTTTCGAATTATCGTCATGCGAACTCGATTTGAGTTTCATACTTGAGGCCTTCCCCTTGTGAGTATAGCTTACATCGTTGCGAATGGCAGAGACCCTCTCCTGAAGATAGTCCGGAACTACGAGATGATTGGCGAAGGAGCGTTCCTTTACAAAGCCGCAGAGCAAGCGGCCGAGACCCTTGGCCTGAATTTTAACATCAGAAGTGAGGAAAGTGCATTTCTCTATCTAGATGTTTCACTTCTAAAAGCCGCAGTGGATAAAGCAGAGGTTGGAAAATTTCACCAACAGCTACTCGACAAGAAAATGCACGGAAACTTTCACAGAAATGTAGAAAAACAGTTCTTGTCGAAGGAGCAAAGTTTTGCTTTCCTCAGATCATTAGGGCTTCATTCAGGTACAGAGGGTCTTTTTTCGCATGCCAGGACGGTGTCATTTCCACCTTAACATGCCGCGCTCGCATTTTATGTCAAGAAGTTCCCAGTGATAGGTGCAGAGCGTGTCATGCACACGCTGAGTACCTAGAACACATACTATCGTGGTGTCCGACGCACCCAGGAACGTCGTATATCTATAGACATAATGCGGCCCTAAGAAAGATTTATTACCATCTATGTCGCTCTTACGGTATTGGTCGCGACCCTACCCTGCCGAACGCTTCAAGGGACATAGAGTCAGTTGTCCGAAACGAGAAGTGCCAAATTTTCTGGAACTACGATTTTCGGGCAGCAGTCTCCGTTGCGCACTCGAGGCCTAACATTGTTCTCCAAGACTTCGAGAAATGAACTCTATTTGTGATCGAATTCTCGGCTCCATCCGAATACAACATCACTGCAAAGGAAAAAGAAAAGGAGGAGAGGTATCAAGACCTTAAAAGAGAGCTGCAACGACTGTACCAAAAATATTTGGTACAAGTCACAGGTGCTCTCAGAGGTGCGAAACTATTACTGGTTCGTAACCTTGAAGCCATACCCGCGTGCCAAAAATAGGGCAAGGCACTTGCGAGATGGATGCAGAAAGCTGTCATCCTTGGGTCGCTTCGCGTCCTTAAGACACTTGAGGCTTTCGCCGGCCTGTCGTTTGGATTTCATTGTGCATTGAAGACTCATTATAAGCACTACGATATTTAAATGCTTGTTTTTTCACTGGCCTTCCTATTTACTAATTATCAAACTCATCGTAACGAATACATGTATAAATAAGAACAACATAACCTGGAACTTCAGTTTCAGGTCAGCACTGAAGAAGTGAACTGCAATGTTCACGAAACGTCGGCAACATTCATAGTTTCGCACACGATTGAAACCCGCAAAAGTTTAAAAATTTCAATTCATCATAACGAATCATCGTGAAAGCATCAAATCTATTAATTAAGAACTCTGCGAGGAAAGTTTTGTTACTAAAAATAACACTCTTAGTAAGCTCAGGTCTTCTCAAGCTAAGCTACTAACATCTATAGCTTTCTTAAAACGGTGTAGGGACAATAACATCGTCCCGAAATTCTTACAGTTGAAAACCCATTTTGGAACATCTGAATCCAAATCAATTCTACATAAAACAAGTTTGCTTCACTAGAAAGAAAGAATACAATATACTAAATTTTGCTTGCACACTACCTCCAAGAAACTATTAAAACTTCACCTTTTTCTATCGAACACTCTCAGATTTGAAATTTGGTCTACATTGGACCGCATATAATTTGACCAATCCCAACGGATCAAAGATTTTTTGCACTCAGAAACAAAAAATAAAATTTGAAAAATTAATTCCAGTAGAGCACGCACCATTAACTAACACAGTAAAAAACATCTCTAATCATCCTCTCAGCAATGAAATGATTTCAGCCTTATCTAAAGGACAAAACTTTGCAGTAGCTCCCTTCAAAATCCCAAAAGAAGAAATTATCAGTAATTTGGAATCCACGATGTATATATGTATATACGATGTATATACCCTTCCACCCGAAGAAGCGAATGACATACGGCGTAGGACGGCCAACATCTTACGCCAAGCCCAACTTCCCTCCACAAACTCAACAAAACAAGAAAAAACAGCAGTTAAAGAATTCAGTCAGACTAAAGACATCATAACATTACCCGCAGATAAAGGCAACACAACAGTCATAATGAACAAAGAAGACTATAACAACAAAAGCATGGACCTTCTAACTGACGATACATATAAAAAAACTTCAAAAAGACCCCATAAAAACAATAGTCAGCAAAACAAAAACCCCTCTGAAAGACTCAAAACTTGACAGCGAAACAATATCTAAATTAATACCTACTAATTCCATCTCTTAAAAACTTTACGGACTCCCAAAAATCCACAAAAACAACATTCCACTCAGACCGATCGCCAACGCAATAAACTCACCAACTTACAACCTAGCACGCTTTCTCGCCAAAAAACAAAAGCCTCAGGCAGGAAATTCTATCACACACGTACAAAACTCTTTTGACTTCATCAGAAAGATACAACAGATTCACAGTCAAACCCAAGACATCCTAGTAAGTTTCGACGTTCTATTTCTCTTTACGAAAATCTCTGATACAATCGATATTATTAAATCCTTTGCAAACTTTTCCTCCAATCTCACACCTTTGATAGAACACTGTCTCACTAATACCTACTTCTCTTTCAATAACCGATTCTACGAACAAACCTCAGTAGCAGCAATGGGATTTTCAATCTCACCTGTAATATCCAGCATCTTTATGGGAAATCTAGAAACTAAAATCTTTAACAAATCCAAGCTTAAACCGGATTTTGGTGCCGTTACGTTGACGACACTTTTGTCATCTGGAGACATGGACTAAATACAAGTTCTTCGATTTTATGAATCATTTACACCCTAATATCAAGTTCACCATGGAAATTTAACAAAACGGAAAATTGTCTTTCTTGGACGTACTAGTTTACAACAGATCTGATAAGACATTAGGTCATGAAGTTTACAGAAAACCTACCCATACAAACAACTACCCTACATGCCTCCTTTCACCACCATCCATTTGAAAAGCAATCAGTCATCAACTCTCTTGTATACAGAGCTGTATCCATAACAGAAAAAGATAATTTACAAAAGGAACTACAAAATGTTAAACAAATCCTAATTCAAAACGAATACACAAACAAACAAATGAATAAAGCAGTAAGAAAATACACTCAAGAAAATAAGTCAACACAACCTACTAAAAAAAGAAAGAGAAAAACGACCACCATTCTACCCTACTGTCAAGGTATCACAGAACAAATAGGAAGAACCCTCAACAAACACAACACCCAAACTATATTTAAGCCACCTGCGAAAATAGGACAACTTCTAAACAACCCTAAAGATAAAAAAGAACCTTTCAGTGATACGGGAGTATATAAAATCCCATGTTCTTGTGGCAAAGTCTATATTGGAGAAACCGGGAGGGCAATGAGCCAACGTGTAAAGGAACATGAGAGTAAAGTCAGGCTAAGACATTTCACGCAAACAGCACTAGCTGAGCATCACATCGAAACAAGACATAGCATCTTATTTGACAAAACAAACATCATCGCAAAAACGTAAAATATTTCTCCAAGAAAACATAGAGAAGCGATCGAAATCTTAAAACACCCTAATAATGTCAATAAGGACAATGGATATAATACCAATTCGATTTGGCATTCCGTCGTCCCGGTTAAAAAAAAAAGAATTGATTGGCCAATCAAGTTCGACCAGACCCCACCATGGGGCGCTCTGATCAATCACAGGCATATCCAGGAAACTAAAGGGAAAGCCCTCGGGGTCATGTCTCTTCTCAATCCTATTATTAATAGACACTCGAGACTAAAACTGGATCATGGAATCCTAATATATAAAATGTTTATCCGACCTATCATAACTTACGCTTGTACAATCTGGAGAGGTGCGTCGAAAACCAATATTAAACACACTCAGATGATTCAAAATAAATTTCTGACTCGTATCACCAAAACACCCAGACATACCAAGAATTCTGTCCTCCACAGAGAATTGAAATTACCACACATTTCAGAGAATTATTATATCAAAGAAACCACCACCAAATTTTATGAATCTGTATCATTATCATCTTTTGAACATACTTCCTCTTTAGGCAAATGTAATTACGATCCTCTTCACCTACCTGAAACCTTCGTTTTCGACCGTACTAACCCCTTTCCTCTCTACTTCTTTACTCTTCTTACCTAAAATAAATTATCAGATGTTGTGGTTTTTTCCCGTCAACGTGATTTTTTCCACCTACATAAAACGTCAATTTAACTTCCTGCAATGTCAATTTTTTCTCAGATTGTGTATCAGTGCCTCTTCCGGCAAAGCACAACAACTTCTTCCAGTCCGATCATCCTTCGGAGAGATCATAAATCGCAAGTGCGCTACTAGCGCGGTTTCGCCGCGCCAGCCGCCAACTCCCGTACATTGAATCTCACAGGTCAGTCCTGAAGTAGTGAACTGCAATGTTCACGAAACGTCGGCAACTTTCATAGTTTCGCACACGATTGAAGCCCGAAAACGCTTTAAAATTTAAATTTATCATAATGAATCATCGTGAAAGCATTACATCTAATATTTACAAACTCTTGCTCAATCTTCTAAACAGAAGCAAAAATTTAATAATATCTAGTAGAGTATGAATATGAGAAGAGAAATTATTTTCAGCGTATTATAATTAAACTTGAGGCATGTCATGACTTTGGTTTATAGTTTTTAGTTTTAAGTGGTTGGCAACAACGTGCCGGGACTACGTGCCGGATGGGCCACAGGGTCACAGCGTGGATGGGGGCAAGCGCATCAGTCTGGAATCTGGATCTGGCATCCCTTGTATACGCATCTTAATAAACTACTTATGATTTGCTCCTCAAAAGTGACTCAATTATTACCACAAACTCATTACATGGTACATATTGATGCGTTGTATTACTACAATGAAGCGTTATACTCTGTAATTGGCCTCGGCTTTCAGGTATTATTTTCAATAAATAAAAACAAGAAAAGAAATTTATAATTGAAACCGTTCAGAAATAACAAAAAAATTTTTTTCGAATCTTGAACATATCTAAAACTCCAAAATCCGAATAAATTGTATAATTTAAAAATTGTGAGCATTTAAAAATATTCTCAAATTTAAATCGTAACAGTCGTAACACAGAAGAACAAGGCTTGGTAGATCAGAATATAAGACCCCTTTGTCTTAAAACAAACCCCTTTTTTTGAAAAAAAAAATTCTGTGAATGCGTATGTACACCGATTGTATACAGAGGTAATTTTTGATTGAAAAAATTAATATTTGGACCATTACTTGAGTAAAATTTTCTTAATTTGACATGAATATATATAATAGATTTTTTAGATTGAAAAAATAATTCATACGTTAATGCAATGTAAACTTACAGAATTTAATTCTTTTGCCTTTTTAATGATAGTAACATAATTAAGAACGTTTCCAAAAGCAGCAGCTTCAACATTCCCATTTATCGTGGTAGGATGATATTCAACGACAGCGCCTACATAGTGCGGTGATTCAGGATTACTCTATACATATCCAATATACATTATTATTAATTAATATATTAATGATAAATTTACAAACAGGCGCAATGAGAGTTGTTATTTGGAACACTTAAAATAATGATAATAATTATGGAATAAATCCTATAAACTTTTATAAAAGGACCCCGCACACATCTATGGAAAATATAGTCCCGGTCAAATTGACTGAAACTCTGGTATAATCTAGTTTATTATGTCCCGATCGAACCCGTGTAGAAAAATTTCGTGGCAGTCTTGAATCATGCTAAGGCCAGTACAGTTTTTCTCAAGCCTGTCTACTAACGTAAAACTAGCCTGGCGCTACACTGGCGCTGTCTAGTTTTACTGCGTGTTTGATTCATACCTTTCTGCTGTCTAGTCCCAGTCGTGGCGCTATCTAGGAGTTCATTACGAATTTGAATATATAAAAATTGTCCAGATTTTAGCTAGTTTCTAGACAGAATCACGTTTTAGACTTGAAAAAAAATTACAGAAGTGAATTAAGAAAATAATAATTTTTGAATAAAAGATTTAGGAAATTACAATACACAATTGCACAAATGCTCAAGCAATAATTAATTATACACTTCTACATATTTTAGATAGTAAACAATAATTGTTGAAGGTGAAAGAAATCTTAATACGAGAACTGTATTCTTAAGAACGATTTTTTTTCAAGAATGTTTAAAACCATTTTCTTTTAATTGAATTATATAGTGAAGTTATAGTGAATGTATATTTAATTCATAATAATCATAATATGTATAAAGCTATGTATAATATTAATGATATTCCAGAAAATCAAATATTATTATAAATGATTTATTTAATTTATTTTAATTATTTATTGGTTGCGTGATTGATAATGAAGCCTCACGTATTGATTATTATTTGAAATAATAAACAATCATTATTTCGTAGCCTAATCGCAAGTAAAATCATACAAACTTTATTTTTTTCAATGATTCATTCACATATCAAGCACTTTTATTGTTTAAAAATTGTTCATGTTTTATTGAAATAAATATTAGGATGTACTGAATTGAAATTCATATCCGACCAAAATGGAGAAAAATTTAACTTTTAGATGGCCGAGGTGTTAAGGCGACGTGACAAAGTTACAACAATACAATAGGAAGTTACATCAAAAGTTCGACACCCGGCGTATGTACAAGTGATATGCGGAAACTTATTTCTTCATTTTTTCGTGTACATAAACTTTTTTTATATTTTTAATTAATTGCAAAATCTATACATTGGACTTTTATGGCATAAAAAATAATTATTAAATTTAATTATTCATTATTTTTTATCAAACTAGCCGATCTGTCTAGAAACTAGTCGATCCGAGCGTTACATCCCAGTCTAGCCACTGGACAGACAGCCTATGGCGCGCCAATGTCGACTCAAGGCGGACTAGACAGAAACAGTAAAGCGCCACGAAATTTTTCCACACGGGAATGAAGTCCTTAGACACTGGGTCCAAAAAAGGTAGGTTTCGAGATAGGAGGGACCAAATATCACTTTTCATCGACGCGAGAGGAGTTTCACGGACCCTCGACGACATGGCATGAAATGACATGTCCCATGACATGACATGCCATGACACATGAGATGACACATAGCATGACAAATGACACATGACACAACAATACACATGAGATGACATGACACATGCCGCGACACATGAAATGACACATACCATGATAAATGACGCATGAGATGACATGGCATGACATGACACATTACATGACACGTCATGACACGTAGCATAACAAATGACACATGATATGACGCACCATGACAAATGACACATGAGATGATATGTCATGACATGACACATGAAATAACAAATGATACATGACATGTCAATACACATGACATTACATGACATGATATATGAAATGCCACATACCATGACAAATGACGCATGAGATGGTATGGCATGACATGACACATGACATGACACGACACATGACATGACACGACACATGCCATGCCATGACATGACACATGCCATGACATGATATGACACCTTACATGACACCTTACATGACACATGACATGAGATGACACGATATGACATGTTACGACACATTACATGACACATACCATGAAAAATGACATATGAGTTGATATGGCATGACATGGCATATGACATGACAATGCACGTTACATGACATGACATGACACATGACATGATATGACACCTGACATGACACATAGCATGACACATGACATGCCAATACACATAACATAACACATACCATGACAAATGACACATGAGATGGCATGGCCTGACATGACATGAGACATTACATGACACATGTAATATTACACATTATATGACATGCTATAACACACGACACATGAAATGACATTTCATGTTATAGCGTGTTATGTGTCATGTCTTGTGTCATGTCATGTGTCATGTCTTGTGTCATGTCTTGTGTCATGTCTTGCGTCATGTCTTGCGTCATGTCTTGTGTCATGTCTTGTGTCATGTCTTGTGTCATCTCATGTATCATCTCATGTCATGTTTCATGTTACATGTCATGTGATGTGTCATGTTATGGCATGTAATTTCATGCCATGTCCTCGAGGGTCCTTGGAACTCGCCTCTCGCGTTCATGAAAAGTGACATTTGGTCCCTCCTTTCTTGAAACCTGGCGTTTTTTGGACTTAGTGTCTCAGGACTTTATTTGATCGGGATATTATAAACTACATTATACCACAGTTTCAATCAATTTGACCGCGACCATATTTTCCATAGATATGTGCGGGGTTCTTTTCTGTACATTCATTTACATTACATTCTATACATAAATTTTCTAAACATTTCCTATACATATACAGTTAAGTCTCGCGTATTTCCGCGTCCTTGAAACGTAGAGCACAGTGCGTTCACTCTAATGGGGAAAAATAAGACCGTGTTTAGTGTTTTTTATTCCTGATAGGCGGCGCATGCTTTTAAAAATATGCAGAAATGGATGCGGACTTACAGGGGCCAGGGGACTTGTCAACTCGGTGCGTCGTAGCCCGTCTTAGCACTCCAGAATATTCTGAAATATATATTTCAGGATTTTGAGTATATTTTATATTGAAGAAGAGTTTTTATTGAAATATGTTTGCTCCTGATGATGTCAATTATGGCGGTCACTCTTTTTTAGTGATACAAGTTTCGCGGTACATATTTTAACAGGTTCTGCTAACCTCGAAATGTGTTGCCTAAGACGAAACTTGTATTTCAATTCAATAAGTAGAAAGACCAACTTCTGCATACATATTTAAATAATAATTTTTCTTTAATATAAGTTATACTTGAAATGAAACAAATGATGCTCAAATGAAGAGAAGCAAATTACGTTTAGGGGCAAAGGGGGAGGGAGAGGTCTGCTCAGCGCAATTTAGTTCATTCTATTCTACATAGGAGTCGCATTCGCTAAATGACGCACTGTGACGTAGAGATTCGTTATTTTCAAGGCTGGACGGGCCCCAAATCTACCGCGAGTGGGCAAGCGACGTTCATTGGCTGCCCGGACGATTTGAAATGAATAAATATGTACTATAAATAATAATACACATGAATGGACCCGACATTCCTAGAACTGCTGGCCCACGCAGTTCTTCTGCTCAAAGGGCGAGAGACGGTTGCGACTCTCGCCTCGAAAGGGCTGAGAGTGCGCGAGTACTCAGTGGAATATATTACGCAATATGATGCATTCCAAGTCAAAACATTTCAAACGGTCCCGATCTGCGCAGTTGAAAATGTCGCGGTCTGTTACCAGAGTTAGCGCATTCGCGTATCATGTGTGCCAGTATTTTTCCAGTGTTTTTTTTCATGTAAAGCAATCTGCCAACTGAAAATCTGTGTAGCAGAATCAAAAAACGACTAAAATATTTCGCGGCATATTGAGTATCGCAACATGGCGTACCACGACGTCATGCTAGGTAAGGTGCAAATGTCCGCCTCGATGAGAGGTTAGTACATGGTACTGCAACCGCGTACGAGTTTTTTTGAGAAAATCTAAACGTAAAGGTAAGTTATAAGGTCTGAATGTGTCTTAATGGTAATCTTTCCAATTGTAGAATGCATGTCGACGCCTCCATTTAATATGAGTCTATCTGCTCACAGCGCTGTGTATAAGACTATGCGCTGTGTATAAACATAGGGAATAGTCTCATAAAAGGCGCTGTCAGCACATAGACTCATATTGAATGAAGGCGTCGATGTGCACATTTCTGTTTCTTTATCCTTTTATCGGTTGAAAACTTTTCAGTTTCGCGCAATACAAGCACCTGTCCGAAATTTAAGGTTAGAGTGAGACAACCCTGAAATTTAGGATAGTTTATTTTATTTTGTGACACTGAAAGGTCGTGAATCGGCAACAGAATAGAACATGAGTGAGAAAACAGATTCTACACTTGATAAATATTACGATTCATACATTTGTGATTTACTTTTACGTTTAGCATATTTTCTCTAGAAAGTTGTATGGATTCCTATAACGTCATGCTGAAATACTCAATTCGAGGCTTTCCGCTCTTCGGGCCTCTTTTTTCATTGGTCAGCCACAGACGCGGAGGAGCGTGTACGGGGACCGTGGTGGGAGTTGACGGAACTGCGCAATTTGAAATAGCCGGATACGGAGGGCTTGAATTAAGGTGGTCTTGAAATAGGGGGGACTTGAAATAAGGGAGACTTTACTATACATATATACATTTCTTGCAATTAAAACTGGAAATTTTTAAAGATTATATGAATCAAATTTTGTGTGTGTTTGTATGAGTTTATAATTTTATATATCATCAATAATAAATGTAATATTTTATAACTTATTATTGAATTATGACAAAAATAAAACTTACCTGAGATAGACTTGGAGAAAAAAGAAAACAGAGAATATCCAATAATAACCAGTTCCGGACCTCTATATGCATTTTAGGCTATAAATGAATTGAAATTTAGTAAAATAGATCAGTTAAAATTGAACGATTAAACGAACTTACCTAAGTGAAGTTCTATCGTAATTGTATGAAACGCCTCCTACGAAGATCACCAAACATAGTACCTGCTCTCTTAAAGTAAGGAACTAGAAAATCTCCTAGTTCCCCATCTATATTCCATGTTCCGGGAACCCTGGTTCATGATATTTATTCTTTTAAAGTGCTGCCGAACGATCTCTATAGGGGTTAACCACTTTTAACTTTGGGAATCTGACAGGGTGGGACTAATCTTCGGAGGAGGTGCTTCTCTCAGGTTACCAAACGTAGATGTTTGAAGAAGAGTGATTACAGGTAGTTTTTTGAGTGATATTAATGTAACACTTGTGATTACAGAATTATATAATAAACGAAAGAAACAAGAAGTCTCATATTCACTTATTTTTTTGGGATTAAGATTGCTTTTGAAAAAACGAAACGATCTTCTTCTAGCCTACGGTCATAGAACCTGGCGAAGGTTTGCGAAGATGCCGTCCATCCCGCTGTCTTCCTAATTAGGTCAATCTTGACCCCACTTGTTTTGGCAGCGGATGTTGAGGCATGGCGTGTACTGTAGGCTATAACCTTTGATGTATCTATGCCACTTTCTTGGGGGACCTGTTTCATCCAGCGGCTTAACGATTATGTTGTGATTGCCTTATATGGGGTTTATTCCACGAGATGAAAAGGCTCCTTTTATTTTCTCGTATACTGCACGTTCAATCAAGGTATGTTCCCAGAGCTTGTTCACTAATCGATGGATCTTCTTGATAGAAGGTGAGAACCAAATCTGGTTGTACCTTTTCTGGACCGGAGATTTACAGTTGTGCTGGCATCTTTATTTCAATTCTGTTCTCCGATTTTGCGATGTTTCCTATATCGATTACTGTCAGAGTTTAGATTCTGTGTCCCGTTGTAAGAGAGAGTAGCGTAGCAAGTTTACTTGATAATTTCTGCTAAGAAATATCTTCATTTGGGCTCCATTGCGAGAGAAATTCGAGAACCGTTTCGGGGTCCCAGGTTATGTCGTATTTGGGGTGAGATGGCCGAGATTTAGGGACCCCCTTTCAGAATTTCTTCACATTTTAGTTCTTTCCTAATTCAGAACCTAAAATTAAGGCCACTGCTTACCTCAGAGAGTTAATTGAACCGTAAGAAGCTCCCTTCTCAAATCCATTGGTGAGAAGTCTCAAAACATCCGGAATGCTGGCTGTAAGAGATGGAGTGTCGATAAAATGACAAAAATGCCACCACTTTTTCAATGCAGACTCATATTCAGCCAATGGGCGATACTAATCTTGTTAGTATCTGGTATCATTCCCTTCAGAGAGAATGCTTGCTCAATAATATTCTCCCACCAGGGAGAGTTGGGACCAGAGTGGATGAGGCTCCCTGTTAGAAGAAGAAAGAAGGCTTTTACTCGGTTTGCATAACATCGGAGATAACTCAAACATTGTTCTACATCGAGGAAATCACGCTTGAGATGGCCAGTTCGGAACCAGAATTATTCCCCTTGCGTGGTCGTTCTGGATTTTCTTTAGCACTTTTGGTATTAACGCAAAGGGAGGGAACAAATATTGACCCCAGTCGAGGGTAAATGCGTCTATCGCGAACGATCCTGGGTCTTTCTTCCAGGAGACCTACTTCGGATACTTGCAGTTGTTTCGGCTAGCAAAGAGATCAACTTCAGGGTAACCGAAACCAACACATAATTTGGTGAAGGCCTTACGAGATAGACTATATACTCAGTTTCTACTTCCAGCCTTCTTGATTCAGGATCTGCGACTGTATTTTCTGATGACTTAATGTAAGTTGCGAAAATTATAATATTGCGTTGTTCGCACCATTTCCAAATCTCCTTTGCAATATTACTGAGATTCTCGAAAGGATTCCGCCCATGCGATTGATACAAGCAATTGCTGTAGTGTTATCTATTCGTACAAGTACGTCGCGGTATCTCAGGTCTCTTGCAAAACACTTAAGCCCGAAAAACGCAGCCAATTTATGACTTTTGATAGGATTATACACCAATTTGATGTTACTGCTCCACCAAGCAAGATCTTCCGTTACATCGGACAATGTTACCATGTGTGCTTCATAGCTGCCATTGCTTTTTTCCAGAGCTAAAAATTTTGCTCGTACTAGGCTTTTCATGAAAACCCAGCCATATTTAGTTGCAAGGCATATGGACTCAAAAGTTCCCACTAGGGATGAAAAGTCATGGATCTTGCACCGGGTGTTAACCTTAAAACTGTGGAGGAGATTGAGAGTTTTATACCGTTTATCTTCGGGCAACTCGATTATCATATCAATTAAATTTAAAACGAATCCCAAAGATGTCCGTTTTTGTGCTGGGACCAAACTACTTTTTTCCCTATTTAAGATAAATCCAAGATGTTCCAGCAAGTGGATTGTTTCCCGTGAATTCTCCAGGTATTCTTCCCTAGTGAACCCAAGTAAGAGAAACTCATCTATGTAGATAACGGAAGAGTAACCTTGTTCTCTTAACCGAGTTGTAACGGGTTTCATCATCTTGGTGAAGACATATGGAGCCGTGTTTAACCCAAAGGGTAAACATTTGAATTCGAATAACGTACTTTGAAACCTGAATCTTAAGTATTTTTTACAGGATTCTGCTATTGGAATGTGGTAGTATCCTTCTTTAAGGTCGCGTGTTACCATGTAGAAATTTTTTTGTATCAGATCACGAGCTAATCTAATGTCCTCTATTTTAAAATGTTCAGTATCTATAAATTCGTTTAGTTTTTTCAGATTCAAGATGAATCTACTAGATCCATCTGGCTTGGGTGTGAGGAATATGCTAAAGAGAAATTGACCCTCGCATTTTTCGCATTTTTGGATCGCGCCTTTGTCTAGAAGTTCTTTAATATGGTTAGTTAATTGTGATTTTTCACTTTTTGACCAGTGTGGTTCCCCTGATGCCGAATATTGAATTGGGCGACGAGCAAAAGGAATGACGTAACCATCTACCTGTGATAGAATAGTTTTGTCATTCGTCAGATTTTCCCATACTGGAACGAGCTGTTTCAGTCGTCCAGATCGCACACTTACCGTCTTCATTAATGACGCCCCCCGTAATATTTGGTTTCCTGTCTCCTGGGTGGTTGTCACGAATTGTAGTTCTTCTGGCTTTAGTTGATTGTTTTTGGTTGCCCCCCCCCGTCTCCGGATGTTGAAACGATGGCTGACGGTGGGGGCCCTTTGCGTTTTTTGGCAACTTCGATGTTGATGCTGATGAAGGTTTCATGACTGCTACTGCTTTCAACTCTTTAGAAGAGCGTTCCAAGGATTTTGCTGCTTTCAGTGTTTCAGCTAGATCTTTACCAAATAGCCACTCGCCTGCTGTAGTAGCATTCAGTTTCTTTCAAGGATGAGTTGAGGTTTGCTGAAATAATCAGACGTATCGTCAGAGTTTCATCGCGCTGAAGATCAACTAGGATATGTCCTATGTCACTGAGACTCGATATTATAGGAAGCGGATCCAGAAAAGTCCCTTTGAAGAGGTTTGACAGCGTTGAACCTAGTGCAGCTAAGCAAACTGTCACTTTCTGTTGCTTTTAAGAAATGCGCTTGTCCCTGTTGAAAATTGGTTCCAGTATCGTGGCCTTGACCTCTGCATTAATTTTTGGAGGCTCGACTGAGATACAGTTTACGGAGGTAAGATATTTTTCGAATAACTTCTTGCGTTCGTTATAAGGAAGACCATTTTTCCGAATTTTTTCCCAGCGTACGACAATATCGTTATGGATTGCTGTGGCTCGTTGCTTGTATATATCCAAGCGTTTACCTATTATTTCTAGGATCTCAGGATTGAAAACCAGGTCCTTAGGCATTTCTGTCACAATCTGTACGCTTGATGACGCACCCCGTTGATCACCGATCTGGACTGCATCTGATGAGCTACTCTAATTGAGTGACTTCTTGCCCTGACTGCGACTGAAATGCCCTGGCGAAAGTATCGGATAGGAATTCCTTCCGAACCAATCCGAAGTCATCCGAATAATTCTGGAATCTGTATCCGAACCAATCCGAGTTAATTCGAACCAATCCGACAAAATTTCTACATTTCATTCGATCCAAATCGGTCAAAAATTAATCCGACTCAATTCGGTTCAATCCGAATAAATCCGAAACAAATGTTCAATCCGGATGAATCCGAACTCTGATTGACCTAAAACGACTTTCAATCTGAATTAATCCAATTCAATCCGAACTTGGATTTATTCCGATTCATTCGGATTGAAAATTCAGTGTATATCAATCCGAGTTCGGATTGATTCGGATTCATTTAGATTAAAACTTTGGTTCGGATTGGTTCAGATGGGTTCGTTTTGGAGTTCGGATTGAATCGGATTGAGTAGGATTAATTTTCAAACGATTTGGGTCAAACGAAATATAGAACATTTTTCGGATTGGTTCTCGGCTTCGGCGATCACTATGAGGAGTTCGACTGCAATGATCATAATCACTTCTTCCACTTCTTGAAGACCTTACCTTAACTTGTACTGTATTCGCATGAGTGGACAAATGAAAACAATACGTTTTCTGATGGAAATTTTTTCCTAAATTCACTTGTCAATTGCATATCCAAGTAAGCAAAGCGTGGCGTCTCGTCATTTCTTAAATGACACAAGGAACTACGTAAGCATTGTTTACATACAAACTAGTTTGCAATATAAGGAATCTTTATTTTTTTCTCTATCTTTCCTTGTTGCCGATTAACGAAATTTATCGCAGTGAAGCTTGGTCTAAGGCCTGAAAAAAAATAATTGTGTGCTGCTGGAAAACTGAGGCTACACTTACGTTTCCTGTAAAATCGACTAAAGTCTTTTTCGTCTCAATCGTTTTATCTCTTTCATGACACTTTCGTGTTTCTCCGGCTCGGAGCTTCGACGCTTGCTTTTCATTTTTTCAATCAAATAAATTTTCATTCAATAAACAACGCGACTTTCTTCAAACACAAAGAAAAGGAATGCACATCATGAACCGGGGTCCCCGAAACATGGAATATAGATAGGGAACTAGGAAATTTTCTAGTTCCTTACTTTAAATATTGTGGTGAAAAGAGCATGAGAGCAGGTACTACGTTTGGTGACCTGAGAGAGGAGGCGCGAAATACAACTAATGTTTAATTTACCACTGAAAAGCAAACGAGGGGTTAACAACTCGTGAAGTCAGGTGCACACCTCCACTGAAGTCGAAGTCACTTGAATTCACATGAAGTCACTGAAATCATTTGAAGTCAGTGTACACTCGATCGGTCGAGTTGTGAACCCCTCGAGGGCAAATTTAAACATGTAATTTAGCTTAAACTTATTTTCTACACTGAAAAAAAAACCAGAAAAACGCAGGGTATAAAATAGGAACTTCATAAACAATGAATAGTAAACAATAAATAAAAAATACAGGTTTGAAATTCATATTGCCAAAGATTTCACAGGATCCGCAAAGATTGCGGATAGGTTAAAAAGATTTCACAAAGATTTGACAAAGATTGCAATAATTTTTCAAAGATTTCATAAAGATTTCACCAAGATTTCAAATACTTCGCAAAGATTTCGGATAGATTTAAAAGATTTCACAAAGACATCTAT
>CAKNXH010000528.1:56497-75850 GCA_932178445.1 Andricus quercusramuli | reverse complement strand
GAATCCATAAGATGGTGAAGATTCTTTATTACAAATTTTCGTTGACGTTTCGAAAAAAATAGTTTCCATCATCAGGACAAGAGCATCATTACAAAGTTGTAATTCATATTTTTAGTTGAGATTATAAATAATTCCATTTTATCATGAATAATTTGTGCAGAACGAGCAGGAAAAAGGTTCATAATCAGAAAATAAAATTCCAAGGAAACCTCACTTTTCGGCTCATTGGAGACATGTTTCAAGGCCTAAGACCTCCTCATCAGGAATTATTTATGGGGAATAACTAAAGGTATGAAAAAATTTTCCAATTAGGAAGAGAAAACAATCCAAAAATTTTTAAAAACATTTCTAAAAATTGCTAAAATTCAATACATTTGGTTCAATGGACAGTATTTTGGTTAAGTCAACCCTAAAATATGGTTTTTATATGGTCCAAAAAATATTTGGTTCACCAGAAATTAAATACGTTTTTTACTAAAATAATTAATCTCTACAAACAAAAAATATTTCTCAACGAGAAATGTAATACTTGATTCTAACAAAGTAGTCGAATTTCTAAGTGAAAAATATAAATTTTCAATCAAGAATGGAATAGTTAAATTTTCAGTTAGAAAAATACATTTTAAGCAAAAAAAAAACACAAATTTTCTACAGAATAGTTCAATTTTCAACCAAAAAGATAAATCTTCATTAAATAAAA
Source organism: Andricus quercusramuli (assembly GCA_932178445.1). Classification (NCBI taxonomy): domain Eukaryota; kingdom Metazoa; phylum Arthropoda; class Insecta; order Hymenoptera; family Cynipidae; genus Andricus; species Andricus quercusramuli. The sequence continues at coordinate 75,150 of CAKNXH010000528.1, read as the reverse complement.
AAGAAATTTTAATAAAGCAGTTGAATTTTCAACTAAAAACTGAATTTTCAACCAACAAGATTACCTTCTCATCAAAAAAGAGGAATTCTTAATAAAATTCATGAATTTTTGACCGAATAGTTAAATTTTCAGCTGAAAAGATGAATTTTTCACGAAAAATTGAATACTTAGATTTTCTGTTGAAAACAAGATTTTCCACCAACAAAAATATCCTTTTTAGTTGAAAATTCAACTATATGGGTCAAAAATTGATCTCGCAGTAGGAAATTAATATTTTTGGTTAAAAACTAATTGATGCAGGTTAAAAAATCAGATATTTAGTTACAATTTATATTATTTTATTGAAAATTTAATTAGTTTATTGAAAATCCAACTTTTTTTCAAATTCATTGTTTTTGGTCGAAAAGTGAACAGTTTTGCGAAACATCAATCTTTCTTGGATAAAAATTCATCTTTCTTAGTTGAAAATTATTTCTGTTTTTGGAAATTTAAATTTCTGAAAAAAATTCGTCTTCTTGGGTTAATAATTTAAATATTTGGTTCAAAGTTTCACTCTTCTATTCAAAATCGGTCTTTTTTTGGGAGAAAATTAAACGCATTTGTTGACAATTCAACTATTTGGTCGAAAATTTTGTTAAATGTTTACCTTTTTATGTGGAAAATGAATCTTATTTATTGAAAATTTTTCATTGTTGGTTATAAAATTTAGTTGCTGGTTAAAATTTAAGCTATTTGGTTGAAAGTTCAATTTTGTTGTTGAATATTAGTAGTTAAACTACTGTGTTGGCAATTTTTCTTTCTTGATGAAGATTCATCATTTTACTTAAAAATGCATTCCTCCGGTTGAAAATTCCCCTTTTTCTGTGGAAGATTAATCTTTTTGGTTAATAATTTTCTGTTTAATTAAAAATTACTCTATTGTCTTGCAAAAGGAATACCTTTACTCAAAATATATGAAATTTTAATTTAAATCAATTTAAAGAGACATTAAGGGGCTTCAAATGAGTTGGTTTTGTGGAATAATACAAAATGCAGCTACAAGGATGAATTGTTTTTCGTAATATTTTTGCCACCTAATCTGAAGGCGTATACGTGTGTATTACTAGAGCCCTTTTTTAAAAAAATGTTCATTTTTTTTTTTTTTGTTAGTTGAAACGCACTTCGAAACGGTGAGCGCCTGTTTTCGTTTCTCCAAAGGTACACTCCTAATGGCGCGTTGCTGATTTCCAGGGGCGGAAAATTGAGCATATTTTCAAATAACAAAAAAAAAAAAGATCAAGACCATTTTTTGGAAAAAGGGCTCTGAGAGGAATTGTATTTTGCCCTTTAGATTGTGTGGTTAAAATATTACATCAGATAATTCATCCTTGTAGGAGAAAAGTTGTCTTTTGTAATACATGGGCTGAAAATCAAGCCCGGCAAAGCACCTTAAACGCTCGTAGATATCTTGACATGGTCAACCAGAAGGTTTACTATTTTATGGCAATGTCTAATATTACGGAATTTTCCGTAACGAAATCCCTGAATGACCTAAAAAAGGGCCTTCGAAACCCTTACGGAAAAATCCCCCAACAGTAGACAGTTCTTTATTTTATACTTCAGTTATCTGATGTAGGCAGGTTGCACATTCCTGGAGACGAGATCTCTCTGCATAAAAAATCGTCTACAACTCTAAAATTTCCCATCAAGTGTCGGGAGAGTCGAAATCAATGTTTACAACCTGGAAGCGGACAGACGCTAAAGTTCAAACCATGGGTCAAGCTACAGGATTGTAATAAAACTGACTGGCGCCTGTCTGTTGTCGGTCAAACACTAAAATCCATCGAGTGCGTCCACTCTTTTCCATTTGCATCCTCCCTGCGTTTCTATTCAGTTGCAGACAATTTGAAAAACGCCTTCAGCGATATTAAGACTTGCGGTAGCGTTGGTATGCAGTTGCACTTGACTAGAAAAATACTTTTCATGAATCTGCATCATCAATTAAAACAAAATTCCAACTTATAAGACATGCACAGAGTGAATCTGAAACAAATCTTCCCTAACTCGGATGGATGATGTCCAGATCGGTATTGGTAAATCAATACTTGATGAACTGGAAATGATGACACAATCATATGATTGTTATCTGCTGATCAGAAAAAATGATATAATCATTCATCTTCCGCTCTTGCTTTCACTCGTACACTTGTGCAGACACCCTTCGTTTCATTGTCAATGTTGGTCAGCAAAGTCGAGGTCAGTCGAAGAGAGTGGCTGGGGTCACAAACCTTGGAAGCGACGAATAAGCGCTCTCTTGAACATTATTGGCAAAGCAATTAACTGTATATTCCCATTGACGTCAAACGCTGAACTTCACTCGCATCGATCAAATTCATGACATTAGTCTTCTTAATCAAACTCTTATGTTTGATGAAGTCGACCTCAGTGATGTGCATTAGCTCAGGAACTATTTTATTTTGAGGTTCAATCTTAAAGAGCACCATTAGGTGGTCATCCACTTAGAGAAACAGTGTCTTGAAGCAGAATCATCGTCCTCTTTGTGGCAAGATATTGTTATATAATTAGATAAATCTTGGTTCTCATGTTCGACTAGGAGATATTAAATGTTGGACTATGATTGGGATGAGAATATTGGAATGTTTGGGTATAGATGTTACTTCAATTGTTCAATTCATTATCACTAAAGTTTTGTGATTTCCAATTGACCTGCTTCATATTGTCTATTTGTTCTAAACCACGTGCAAATCCTTTTTGTACAAACAGAAATATTTGGCTGGAAAATTAGGTAAAGTTTCTCGCAAAAGGATAATGTTTGCTGAAAAAAGATTACTTTTCAAGCAAATGAAAACCCTTCCAACCTAAAATTTAAGAGCAACCATTTGTGTCAAGAAACATCCTTTCGATACAAAAGAACATTTCTTTGAGTCGACAAAGCATTACGGACAACGGCAGACAATTGCCAATTGTCCTTTTCAGTGTCAGAGGAAGACCAGAATTGAATTTCTCCCCAGGCTCAAAATACCTCAATCTTACCAAAATTGCTTACGTCTTGAGTTTTTGAACAGTATCTTTTATTTCATTCTTCAAAACCAGACTTTCCTTTCTCACACGTATCAGGTTTGAATCAGCGAAATAAACTTTATGCTCGCTTTATGCATCCGTGTTCGAGACCAGATCATCTCTGATATCAATGTCAAAAAAAGATACTGTTAAGAAGCCCCAGTGTATGATTATAATCGAGATGTATAAACTGATATGAAAATGAGAATTGATACCTTTAAAAGTGCATTCTTTTTGAATTTATCTTCATCCCGAAGGAGATAAGCATAATTTGAGAGTGTGGCAAGGTAATTTTCCTCTTTCTGGAAAGGTACGAACAGCAGGTAGAGGGAAGGCTGGTGTAGACTGGGGAAGACTCGATTGAGGGAATCGAAGAGCAAGGTGCGCTGACCTATCACGGCCTCCAGCAAACTACTCGAGCATTGTCCTCTGATAGGTTCTGCACGCTACTCGATGATCCTCCAAGGCACTTACTTCACTTAATTCCGCTCGGTTCCACTTGGCCTGGCTGGGATAGACGTCGCAAACTTGGAAGTTGGAAGGAACTAGCCACACGTTTCCGGCTAATAAGGCAATCAGGAAAGTTAGGGGCAGACCAGATTAAGTGAGATAAACTAAACCTCTCTCTTCAGCTCCTCAACTCTTTGGCTCTATATCACTGACTTAGACACCTTTGGAACTTTAATTCAATTTTCGTAATCATCATATGTCAGCTAATTTTAGAGAAGCTAAATTCAATCCTCATCTTGATTTGACGTACCGCGAAGATTATATTTTTAGTAGCAGATAGGTTTTGTAATTAATACTTTCTGGTTTAGGATATTATTGGTTCGAATTTAATTTAATTAATTCTAACTCACTTCAATTACTTCGCATTTTACGTATTCTTTTTGATTCTTTTTCCAATTGCTTGGAATGCTTTTAAACTCTTTTAATTTCTTTTAAATTCTTGAAAATTTCCTTCAAATCTTCTGAATTCTGGCGAATTCCCTAAGCTCGCTGAATACCTATACATTCTCTAAATTATCTGATTGCCTTGAATAACAATAAATTCCCTGAATTCTTTGCACTATTTTGAAATTCTTGGAATTTCTTGAATTCTTGAGATTTTCTCAATTTCTTGAATTCGTAAAATTTCCCGGATAATTTGAATTGCTTAAAGGTCTTGGATTCCAAAGAATTCAGAAGAATTGAAACAATTAAACGAATTCAAGAAACTCATCCATTCAAAAGAAGTCAGCAAATTAAAAAAATTAAGAGAATTCAGAGAATTCGTGAAATGAAAGAAATTTAGAGATTTTCAGGGAATTGGTAGAATTCGGGGAATTCAGAATATTGAAAGTATTAAAAATGATGAATTTATTTATAATAGTTCAGAATTTAATCAATTGAAGGAATTCAAGAAATTCTAAGAATTCGGAGGATTGCAGATAAATGAAGGACTCGAGGGATTTCAAGATATTAAGGGAAATCGAGGCACTCAGGGAAATAAAAGAATTCCGGAAATAAAAAAAAAATTAAGGAATTTAGGAAATTTCAGGAATTTAGAAATTTTAAGGAATTCAAGGATTTCGGAAGAATTCAGAAAAATCAAAGATACAAGATATTTCAGAGAATTTAGGGAAATGAAGGAATTCAGAGAATTCAGAATAATAAACGAATTCACAGAAATCAAGGATTAGGAGGAATTCACAGAAATTCTGGGATTTCTGATAATTGAGAGGATTCAGAGAATTCAGAGAGTTCAGAGAATTAAGAGAATTTAGAGAATTAAGAGAAATCGGTGGAAATTGAGGGATTTGAGAATATTTACAAAAATTCGGAAAATTCGAAGATTTCACAGAAATCAAGGATTCAAGGAAATTCAGAGGAATTCAGGAATTTCAGAGAATTTTGGAAATCAAGGATTTAAGGGAATTTGTAGAATTTCCAGGATTTTATAGAATTTAGGGATATGGAGTAATTCAGAGAAAATAGAATATTCAGATGATTTAGCAAATTGAAGGAATTCATGAAAATCAGAATAATGAAAGAATTTAGAGGAATTAAGGGAATTCATAGATATTCGAGAACTTCAGAGAATTCAGAGAAATCAAGGAAAATTTAGCGATTGCAGAATATTAACAAAATTTAGAAAATTTAAGGATTTTAGAGCAATCAAGAATTGGAGGGAATTCGGTGTAATTCAGGAATTTCAGAGAATTTATGGAAATCAGGGATTTAAGGGAATTTGTTAAATTTCCGGAAATTTTGGAAATTTAGGGATATGAAGTAATTCAGAGAAAATAGAATATTTAGATGATTTAGCGAATTAAAGGAATTAATGAAATTCAGAAGAATAAAAAAGTTTTGAGGAATTGAGGGGATTCATAGATATTCAAGGATTTCGGAGGATTCAGGGAAATCGAGGAAAATTTAGGGATTTCGGAATATTAGAAAAATTTAGAAAATTTGACGATTTTACAGAAACCAAGAATTGAAGGGAATTCAGCGTAATTCCAAAGAATTTCTGGAAATCAAGGGTTTTAGGAAATTTATAGAATTTCCGGAATTTTAGGAAATCGAAGGAATTTAGAAATTTAAAGGAATTCAAGGATTTCAGAAGAATTCAGAAAAATCGAAGATACAAGATATTTCAGATAATTTAGGAAAATGAAGGAATTTAGAGAATTCGAAATGATAAACGAATTCAGAGAAATCAAGTATTGAGAGGAATTCACAGAAATTCTGGGAATTCTGAAAATTGAGAGAATTGAGAGAATTCAGAGAATTCAGAGAATTCAGAGAATTAAGAGAATTTATAGAATTTAGAAAATTTAGAGAATAAAGAGAATTCGAGGGAAATTGAGGGATTTGAGAATATTAGAAAAATTCAGAAAATTCGAAGATTTCACAGAAATCAAGGATTTAAGGAAATTCAGGAATTTCAGAGAATTTATGGAAATCAAGGATTTAAGGGAATTTGTAGAATTTCCGGAATTTTGGGAAATTTAGGGATATGAAGTAATTCATAGAAAATAGAATATTCAGAAGATTTAGCGAATTGAAGGAAATCATGAAATTCGGAATAATAAAAGAATTTAGAGGAATCGAGGAATTAAGGATACTCATAGACATTCAAGGATGTCAGAAAATTTAGAGAAATTAAGGAAAATTTAGGGATTTCAGGATATTACAATTTTTTTAGAAATTTGAGAATTTTAAAGAAATGAAGAATTGAAGGGAATTCAGAGAAATTCAAGAATTCCAGAGAATTTATGAAAATCAAGGATTTCAGGGAATTTGTAGAATTTCCGGGATTTTAGGAAATTTTGGGATATGAAGTAATTTAGAGAAAATAAAATATTCAGTTGATTTTGAAAATTGAAGGAATTCCACAAATTCTAGGAATTCAGAAGATTGCAGATAAATGAAGGACTCAGGGGATTTCAAGATATTAAAGGAAATCGAGTCATTCAGAGAAATAAAAGAATTTCGGAAATTTAAAAAATTCAACTAATTTATAAATTGAAGGAGAATTGAAAAAAATCAGGAATTTAGGAAATTGAAGGAATTTAGAAATTTTAAGGAATTCAAGGATTTCGGAAGAATTCAGAAAAATCAAAGATACAAGATATATAAGAGAATTTAGGGAAATGAAGGAATTCAGAGAATTCAGATTAATAAACGAATTCAGAGAAATGAAGGATTAAGAGGCATTCACAGAAATTCTGGGATTTCTGACAATTCAGAGAATTGAGAGAATTAAGAGAATTCAGAGAATTAACAGTATTAAGGGAATTAGGAGAATTCGAGGGAAAATTGGGGATTTGAGAATATTAAAAAAATTGACAAAATTCGAAGATTTGCCAGAAATCAAGGATTCAAGGAAATTCAGAGAAATTCAGGAATTTCAGAGAATTTATGGAAATCAAGGATTTAAGGGAATTTGTAGAATTTCCGGAATTTTAGAAAATTTAGCCAATTGAAGGAACTCATGAAATTCAGAATAATAAAAGAATTGAGAAGAATTAAGGAATTAAGGCAATTCATTGATATTCGAGGATTTCAGAGAGTTTAGGGAAGTCAAGGAAAAATTGGGGATTTGAGAATATTAACGAAATTTATCAAATTTGAAGGTTTTAGAGCAATCAAGAATTGGAGGGAATTTAGAGTAATTCAGGAATTTCAGAGAATTTCTGGAAATCAGGGATTTAAGGGAATTTGTTAAATTTCCGAAATTTTAGGAAATTTAGGGAAATGACGTAATTCAGAAAAAATAGAATATTCAGATGATTTATAGAATTGGAGGAATTCATGAAATTCAGGACAATAAACGAATTTAGAGGAGTCGAGGATTAAGAGAAATTGACAGAAATTTTGGGATTTCTGAGAATTCAGAGAGTTAAGCGAATTCAAGGAAAATTCAGGGATTACAGAATATTGAACAAAATTCAGAAAATTCAAGGTTTTTAGAGAAACTAAGGATTTAACGGAATTAAGGGAAATTCAGAAATTTCAGAGAATTTATGGAAATCAAGGATTTAAGGGAATTTGTAAAATTTCTGGAATTTTAGGAAATTTAGGGATATGAAGTAATTCAGAGAAAATAGAATATTCAGGTGATTCTGCAAGTTGAAGGAATTCATGAAATTCAGAGTAATAAAAGAATTGAGAGGAATTAAGGAATTAAGGGAATTCATTGATATTCGAGGATTTCAGAGAATATAGAGAAATCAAGGAATTCAGAGAAATACAAAAGATTTCTAGAAAGGGAAAAGAATCCTCTAAATTTTTTCAATATTCGGAATTCCCTGGATTTTCTAAATTCCTTCAATTTTCTGAATTTTTCGAATTCTATGAATTACCGAACATTTGATGAAGGCCTTCAATTCTTCAGAATTCTTTGCATTATTTTGAAGTTCTTCGAATTCAGGAAATTCTATCGTCTTCGAAAAATTTAGATAATTCCAAGGATTTAGAGAATTTATAGGAATTGAAGATTTGAAGAAAGTTAGAAGAATTCAAAAGAATTTGAAAGAGTTTGAAAACATTTCAAGCAATTCGGAAGAATTAAGAAGAATACCTAGAATTTGAAGAAGTCAAAATGAACTTATCTGATCGAATTTTTCATGTTATTGTTGGGCTAATATTGTAGCTTTTATGAGACGAGAAAAAATGTTTCCGCCATTTTTATAGTCAATTAAATTCACCAAAGTGGGAAAAACATGCCATCTATACTGAACATCTACGTTTTGCTGAAGACCTAGGAAAATAAAAAAAGATTTTCGATTGTTTCAATTAGTACAGACATTATTTTGGAATTTATTCCGTGCCAATTTATTGACAATTGTCAATAAAAATGATATTTATCTAAAACTGTCTTTTTTCGAATTTTGGTTAAGTTGTGTAGAAGGATAATTTTTCTAAAATGTATCAAAATTGTAGGGTGATGTCACTCATCGTGAATATATTTATAAACCAAAGGCGGAATCATGCAGGCTCTTCAAGTATTCAAAGGAGCAGTGAGAATGCCTCATCAATGGAGTAAAAACGGCACAATGTCTATCAGACCAGCTGCAGAACACTTTGAGCTACCATAAAAAAATTGAGATAAAAATACCAAAACAAATTTTTTTTTGTATCCAGTTACTTCAACTTCACGTATTCCAGAATAGTTACAGACACTAATAAAAATTCAAAGTAACCATTTACTTTTAATAAATATGCAACTATTAATAAAGAGTTTGCTAAGCAGCATATTCAGTTTTTTTCTTTTCGCGATACAAAAGAGGAAGATTCAAGCATTACATATTTTAAGCCTCAATATGCAATTTTATGTTGATGCCATACATTGATTTAAAAAACGCTGCAAAAAATGATCGACTTTTCCCCATTTTACGGTATCAAAAGCACGTTTTCCGGAATGCTTTTCAAGGAGAGGAGGTCCATGAACTCAGAATAACCATACCCACTGGTAATTATTAGCGCCGACAAAAACAGGTCATTCGTCATCCGCAAAGGTCAGGCATTGCGTGCACATGCATGGAGATTACACACGTTTTTCCTGCAGATCACGTTAAAGCTCCAGAGCCAGTACTCAGGTCGAATGGAGTGCTCACACAATACCGGAAGAACTTCTTCCCCCAACGGCAATTACCTAAATTGCACTCTCCTATTTCTACTCTTCCTCTCTTTATTTTTTTTTCAGTCCGATGAACCACAACTTTGGTGGGTTCTTATCCACCAAAAATCATGTATAATATTGAAACAATATTTGCAATTTGAAAACAACAACAATGTTGCTCTGCATCAACAAATTCAGTTGCATTGTTTATTTCTTGAAGTCCTTAGGACTTGGAACAGAAAGAACAGAAACAGACTTAGGAACAGGAATAGGCTTGTCAAATGCAGTACTAGCAATCACTGATTGCAAGAAAGAAAAAAAAACATAATGTAATAATATTTACTCATTATAACGTGATGGCACTCAAACCTGAATATATGAATGTGATTGTGTTGTAATATTGAAAACAAGAAGAAACAAATTTCTTATTTTATATACATTTGTTACGTAATCGAGGACAACCAATAAGTGATTACAAAGTCTCAAAGTCCAAAGAATATTTTATTATCCTAAGAGACTCTGAGATGATGCTTGACTTTAGGAGATTCTTTTATAAGTGACAAATATTATTCCTGAGTTCAGGATTCAAGAAAATGTCAATGAACCAAAATGCCAGAAGGAAAAAAATTTACTATTAAGCTAAATTAATAGTTGCACAAAATAACGCCATCATGATAGATCTATCATGACACAAGTATGTCTATGATTGAGGTCTATCATGTTGAACAATAAATAAAACAATATTTTCAAGATAAAAACAACAACAATGTTGCACTGAGTCGAATAAATTTATTTCTTTGTTCATTTTTTAAAGTCGCTAGGACTGAATATCTCTAAGGAACAGGAATGTACTTGTCAAATGCAGTACTTGCAATCACTGATTGCAAGAAAAAAAAAAAACATAATGTAATAATATTTACATATTATGCCGTCATTGCACTCTAACCATAGTGTATGAATGTGATTGTGATTGTAATATTGAAAAAAAATAATGATTCATTTTATATACATTTGTTACGTAATCGACAACTACCAATGATTGATTACAAAGTCTCAACATTCAAAGAATATTCCTCTATCATAAAACTCTGAGACGATATTTGCTTTTAGAAAATTCTTCCATAGATGGCAATTTATTATTCTTGAGTTTAAGATTCAACAAAATGTCAATGAACGAAAATGCCAAAAGAAAAAGACTGTACTATTAAGCTAGATAATTGCACAAAAGAACACCATCATGATAGATCTATCATGGCACAAGGACGTCTATCATTAGCATTAGGATGCTAATGAATGAATCCCAGATCGATCAAAGTCGGCTGTATGTCTTTTTTACTCTCAAAACAAAAAGTGGTTAGGAATAAACCGGTTATATGATGTTTTGTCAACAAATGCTAGCAATAAATCACAGTCTGTAGTCAATGTGAAATTAATTCAGGTGACTCAAGATTTTTACGTAGAGGATTTTAGTTCCCTTTTTTGTTACGGACATTCCTAATCTACTGATATTCATATGGAAAACGATTTTGAGTTTTATGTTTTTGTTCAGCTTCTGTCTGCTTTTGTCAAAATTTTCCTGCAAACAGTTCATCATTTAAAAAAATTGAATTGCTTTCACTATTCTTTCACTAGTTCCTGCGAGTCTTTAAACACTTGGACCCGAATCTGCATAATGATTATTTCTCTTAATTTTTATTGTAAATAAATAGTTAGCAGGTTAGGCTTGACCACCACAAAAAATCATGTATAAGGTTAAGATAACCCAACAAAATTATTCATGGTTTTGTTTGTCTATGATAGTTGTTAGCAGTCGTATAGAGTGGTCTAAGAATGCATTTGAAATTTTTTTTCTCGAATTTTTATAAATAACGCCCAAAAATTTGTTTGACTTTACACAATAATAAATAATTTTTTTTTCAAATGATATTTAGAGGCAGCGCAAGCCCCATGAAGTTCAACACGTATTTCCAATAAGAAAAAAATACGTTTTTTGTAAATTTTATCGAGAATCCTTTATTATCTGAATCGAGTATAAATAGGACAGCTTCTGAACAACCCTGAAAAAAAGGAACCTCTCAATGATCCGGAAGTATATAAAATCCCTTGTTTTCGTGGCGAATTCTATATTGGACAAACCGGGAGCGCGGTGAGCCAACATGTAAAGGAACATCAGAGTAAGGTCACGCTGAAACATTTCACGCAGTCAGCACTATCTCAGAATCATATCGAAACAAGATACAGCATTTTATTTGGAAAAACACTCGTCATCGCAAAAAAATAAAAAAATTTGCGAAGAAAACATAAACGAGCAATCGAGATCTCAATACACCCTAATAACATGAACACGGACAATGGATATAATACCAATCCGATTTGGCTTCCCGTCCTCCCGGGTTTTTTGAAGAAGACTTGATTGGCCAATCAAGTTCGACCAGTCCTCACCATGGGGCGCTCTAGCCAATCAGACGCATCCTAGAGAATATATATATTTCCCATGGAGTAACATGCGAGTAAAGTCAGGCTTACACATGTAAGCCTGACTTTACTCGCATCTTCCTTTACACTTTGGCTCACCGCGCTCCTGGTTTCTCAAATATAGACTTTGCCACACAATATTCAGAATATCTTTTCCAGGAAGCCTCACAAAATTTCATTCAAAGGAAACTGTTTTTCAGAGAATGGTCCCAACTGACACCTTCTGCTTGAAGAACATTAACGCGAAAATCACCGGAAGAGATCAGTAGCACCGACGACTGCTATCCGGACATTTGTGACATTGTCACAATTCAAACTCTCATCGGTTGACGCTGTAAACTGTAAATGTGAAGTGTAAAGAATAAGCTACGTTTTGAAGAGCAGATGAAATTATGAACACATGTAGTTGGAAAGGGCCGGCTTACACTCTTTCAGGACAGCTGTTACCCCATAGTGAGAAAAGTCTCATGCATTCAAGCATTCAAGTTTTATCATTCAAGTATTTGAGATCAGACCCTGCATATCTTATCGAAATTTTTATATTTGAACTTCAAGAGCCGACAAAAGGGTGGCGAATTGATCGGAAAACTGGGAAAAACCGGGAAATGACCGGGAATTCTACTGACCGGTAAAATCCGGAAATCTAATTTGAAAACCATCTACAGTAGCAAGGCAAATGAGAGTTTTTATTTGGCTGCGGATTTATTTACTAGAAATTTACTAAAATTCATCTCTGGTTGAAAATGTGAGTACTTTGTGAAAAATCAATTTTTTAAACTGAAAATTCAACTATTCCAGTAGAAAATTGGACAATTTTGCTGAAAATTCATTTTCTTTCTTGTTCAGAATTATATTTTTAACAGAGAATAAAACTATTTCACTTTTCGTTGAAAACGGATACTCTTTAGTTGAAAATTCAGTTATTTGGTTGAGAATTCATATATCTGGTTAGTAATTCGTCTTTTTTTTGTTAAAAAATTAATTATTCCAGTTTTTGTTGAAAATTGCTCTTTGTCAGTTGAAGATTCCACTATTTTGTTGAAAATTCATTTTTTTTTTAAGAAAATTAATCTTGTCTGAAAAATAATTTTCATCTGGAAAATATATCGTTTTGTTTGAAAATTCATCTTTTTGGTTTTAAATTGATGTATCCCAGTTGAAGATTCGTTATTACAGTTAGGAATTCATCACTATGGTTTAAAATTAGTTTTTCTTGTGGAAAACTAATTTTGTCAGTTAAAAAATTCAACTATTCTATTTTTGGTTGAAAATATAGTTTTTGGATAAAACTCAACTATTTGTTGAAAATTGAAATTTTTTATTTATAAATTAAGCTAGTTGTTTGAAAATTTACGTATTATTTAAAAACTTTGCCTTTTTCTTCAAAAATTCATCTTTTTGTTATACAATTCAACTATTCCAGCTGAAGATTCATCATTTTAGTTGGAAATTGATCAGTTGGATGGAAAATTAATTCCTTCAACTGAAAATTTGAATTTCCACTTTTGGTCGAAAACTGATCTTTCTTTTTCAAAATTCAACGGTCAGAAATTATTTGGTTGGAATATAAGCTATTTGCTTGAAATCTCAATTTTTCTTTGGATGAAAAAAACCTTTTTGTCAAATATTCAACTATTTTGTGGAAAATTTGTTTCTTTTTTGGTAGAAAATTATTATTTAATTAAACTGAAAATGTAACTATTATTCCAGCTCAATATTCCATCATTCTTCAAACATTTTTCTCTCTGAATGAACAATTGATTTTTTCACTAAAAATTTAATTATTCAATTTTTGGTTGACAAATGATCTTTCGTTGAAAATTCATCTCGTTGGTCCAAAATTCAACGATTCTAGTTAAAGATTTATCATTTTAGTTGAAAATTCATCCTTCTGGATTAAAATTCAAATATTTCTTTGAAAGATATTTTTTTGCGGAAAGTAATTTTCATTAAACTGAAAATTAAACTTATTCCAATTAAATATACCATAGTTAATTTAAAATTTAACTATTAGAGTTTTGGTTGGCAATTATCTTTTTTAGTGAAAATTAATTTTTTTTTAATATTGAACTATTTCAGTTGAAGATTCATTGATTTAGTTAACAACTTATGCTTTCGGTTTAAAATTGAACAATTTTCTCGAAAATCCATGACTTTTTCTCGAAAATTAATTTTTACAACTAAAAGTTTAACTATTCCATTTTTCAAAATTGATTTATTCTGCAGTTTTTGGCTCTGTTGTGTTAAAAAATATTCAGTATGAACGTCACGAATAAAAATAAAAATTTGCGTCTCGCGGCAAGTATGAATACGTTCCAAAAATATTTATTTACTTAATTTTTCTCAAAAATTGAAACCAATCCGGCTTTCGGTATCCATGAACTCAATAACAAATTCGTTATCCAATTTTTACAGTTACGGAGTAGAAAGTAAGAAAATTGAGTGGGATAATATATGCGTGGAATAAAAACCATTTCTAAAGCTTGTCAATTATTTTACATCTATCACGCTAAAATAGAAACTAAGTTGCGGAGAAATTTTAGACATTTCCTGAAATATACCTTTATCAACTAATTTAGTAAAAATGTAATTTAACGCCTCCACGTCTGTCTGAAGCGAGCAGGTAATAACAAAGCACGTGTGAGAGTTGAACTGCTCAATGGTCATGCCGCCTATTCCTATAATATATTGTACACACGTAGGCGAGTTGAAAGTGTTGGGGGGGGGGGGGGGGGGGGAGAGTAAATCTCAGGAAAGGGGGCAAGATACTTTAATGTCGGTTTATTTTAACAGCATCGACCGGCTATTCTGTCCCACGTGCGGATCTCTGATCTCAAGACTCAAGCGCATAGTAGAGTCACGCGTGCGTAGTCCGTGCGTGGCATACAAAAATATCCGCGGTCGAATAAAACGTCCTTATGGCGTGTTTACGTCGACGCAACTGGCGAAGATCAAAGGGACGTTTCGACGAACTTTCCAACCACTTATTCGAAACCAAGATTCGTGAATATTTTTCAGCCGAGGAAACGACGCTATTTGCACCGATAATGTTCTTCATGATTAGTGATCCTGTCAGAGATTTAGGAGATTTGGAGGGTATTATAGAAACGAGAAAAAAATGCTGCTAAATCGGCAAAAGCTACTTGGACGATGGCCAATTGTCCACGCCAAGTTGTAGAAAAATAGAGAGGCAAAAGCACGTTTACTTCGATTGAACTAAAAAAAATTGGCGGAAGGTTTTGAAGTTTCGGAAGGAATTGGGTTAGTTGTTTATGAGGCTTTATTGTGATTGCATTTTTCGAAACTTTGAAATCTTTTTGAAATTCAAAATATCCTGGCACCTTGATGAAATTAGAAGCCCAAGATTAAAAATCTTGGAGAATTAGAGCCAACTTATTACTTATTTAAACCCATCCTGAAACAGTTTTTAGCAAATTTTCGAGAACGGCATCCTAATGTTTCTTTACAGTCCGAATCCGGGAAAAACCGGTTCCAATTCGACAATTTAAAACTTTTTTTAATCGAGTTTCGACGCCCTTAGTTTGAACCCAAAGAACTCGATTCGAATTCGGCAATTTGAAAGTCTTCTAAATCGAATTTTGACGCCTTCAGTTCAAATCGAGTGAAAACGATTCGAATTCGCCAATTCGAAAGTTGGATTCAAATTGTTTTTCTTTCGATTAGAACTGAGCGCATCGAAAGTGAATTCGGAAGTCTTTCGAATTTCCGAATTCGAATCGGTTTTCTTTTGATTCGAACTGTGGGCGTCGAAATTTGATTCGGAAGACTTCCGAATTACCGAATTAGAATCGCTTTTCTTTTGATTCGAAGTGAGGGTGCAGAAATTCGGTTCAAAATACTTTCGATCAGCCGTAATTCGGTTCGAAAGACTTTCGATTAGCCGAATTCGAATCGGTTTTCTCTTGTTCTTAACTGAGGTAATCCAAAGACGACTCGGAAGACTTTTGAACAGCCAGTTCGATTCGGGAAAAAGCCGATTCGAATTCGGCAATTCGAAAGTCTTCCTAATCTAATTTCGAAGCCCTCAGTTCGATTCGGGGAAAAGCCGATTTGAATTCCGCAATTCGAAAATCTCCCGAATCGAATAAGAAAAAAGAAATTATTAGAATTCGGCAATTCGAAAGTATTTTGAATCGACTTTCGAGTTTTTCTTTCGATTCGAAGTGAACACGTCGAAAATCGATTCGAAAGACTTTCGAATTACCGAATTCGAATCGGCTTTTTTCAGATTTGAACTGAGGGCCCCGAAATTCCTCTCGGAAGACTTTCGAATTGCCGAATTCAGATCGGTTTTCGCCCTATTCGAACTGAGGGCGTCGAAATTCGTTTCGGAAGTCATTCGAATTGCCAAAGTTGAATCGGTTTTCTTTTGATTCGAACTGAACGCGTCGAAAGACTTTCGAATTGCCGAATTCGAATTGGTTTTCTCTCAATTAGAACTGAGGGCGTCGAAATTCGATTCGGGAGAATTTCGAACTCCCGAATTCGAATCGATTATTTTTTATTCGAACTGAGGGCGTCGACATTCGTTTCGGACGTCTTTCGAACGGCCATAGTTTAATCTGTTTCTTTTTAATTCGAATTGAGGGCGTCGAAATTCAATTCGGAAGTCTTTCGAATTGCGGAGTTCGAATCGCTTTTTTAAAGATCAGAACTGAAGGCGTCGAAAGTCGATTCGGAAGATTTTCGAATTGCCGAATTCGAATCGTTTTTGTTTTGATTTGGACTGAACGCGTCGAAAGACTTTCGAATTGCCGAATTCGAATTGGTTTTCTCTTGATTCGAACTGAGGGCGTCGAAATTCGATTCGGAAGACTTTCGAATTACCGAATTCGAATCGCTTCTCTTCGATTCGTACTGAGGGCGTCAAAATTCGATTCGGAAGAATTTTCAATTGCCGAATTCGAATCGATTTTCTTTTGATTCAAACTGGGGGCGTCGAAATTCGATTCGGAAAACTTTCGAACTGTCCATTCCGAATCGAATTTTTTTCGACTTGAACTCAACTTCGTCGGTTCGAAAAAGAACCGTATCGATTCCAACAGTGCACAGGTATATTCTTTACCTAAAGATTGTAATCACTCGAATCATGTTCTACTCATCACCTAGTTTCCTTTCACTTTCTTTTGCTGACTTTCAATCAAGCTGGCGTTCAGAGAATTATTTAGTTGCACCTTGACTTTTTACTTTATCTTTAGACCAGACCACAGCTGCAGACGTCGCGTAATATGCACCTCTCTGTCTCGCAGGTGCAGTGTAATTAACACCACCCTTGTTCTATCTTCTTACATCATGACTCTCTGGCCGTTAGAATTATTATTCCATTCATCTACATTGGAGATTGAAAAGTGAATGAGATGCGCGTTGCGTCAGTGCCCCTAGGCTACTCTAAATAAATGACGTGGTATCCGATATGCAAGACGCAATTTCGCATCTCTAAATTTGTACTCGCGCTGATTATCCGTCCCGTCCAATTTGTCCACACTTTTTGCCCACCTCGGGCAAGGTGGCCATTTGTCTGCGTAAGTCTTGTGTCCGGAAAGTAACCGACCCTGTGTACCAGGAGTAAGAGTAAATTCTGCTCGGTGGGGATGATATGTACTTCAAAGCACTCAACATAAAAGATTCCTTGGTTCAGGTCGAATCGATTGACCTATTATATTAATACATTTTATCGAACAGTAGGGAAGTTATGGCAGTTTATATATTTCGAAAGTCGGGTTTTTATATTATAACTTTTTTCATCGGCATAATTCAAAGTTTATGCAACAATATAGAAGATTCCTTGGTACGAGACGAATCGATTGGCCTACAACATTTATAGATTTTGTGAAAAAAGAGGGAAGTTATGGCAATTCACATGTTCTGAAAATCGGTTTTTTATAGCAAAACATTTTTAATCCTCATAATTTAAAGTTGATGCAAAGATATAAAAGATTCCTTGTTGCGAGACGAATCGATTGACCTACAATGTTAATTCATTTGATTGAAAAGTAGGGGAGCTATGGCAATTTATATATTTGGAAATCGGTTTTTTATAGTAAAACTTTTCTCATGGTCATAGTTCAAAGTTGATACAACGAAATGATAGATTCCTTGGTTTGATACGAATCGATTGACCTACAATATCAATACATTTTATGAAGAAGTAGGCAAGTTATGACAATTTATATATTTTGGAAAACGGTTTTTTATAGTAGAACTTTTCTCATTGTCATAATTCAATGTTGATGCAAGAACATAATAGATTGCTTAGTTAGAGGCGAATCGGTTGACCTATTACATTAGTACATTTAATGAAAAAGTAGGGCAGCCATGGTTATTTACATATTTTTTTAATCGCTTTTTTATAGTAAAGGTTTTTTCATTAGCATACTTAAAAGTTTATGAAATAATATAAAAGATTTCTTGGTTCGAGTCGAATCGATTTACCTATGGTATTAATACATTTTATTAAAGTGTGGGAAAGTTATGGTAATATAAATATATATTTTGAAAATCGGTTTTTTATAGTAAAACTTTTAACATCAAAGTTATTTAATGTTGATACAAGGACAGGAAAGATGTGTTGTATCGAGACGAATCAATTGACCTAAAATAATAATAAATTTTATTAAAGAGTAGAGAAGTTATGGCAATTAATAAATTTTGAAAATCGGTTTTTTATAATATAACTTTTCTCATTGGCATAATTCAAAGTTGATGAAACAAAACGAAAGCTTCCCTGGTTCGATACGAATCGATTGACCTAGATATTAATACATTCTATAGAAGATTAGGGAAGTTATGGTAAATTATATATTTTTAAACTCGGATTTTCATAATATAACTTTTCTCATTGGCATAATTCAAAGTTGATGTACGAATACAAAGGATGTGTTTATTCGAGACGAATCGATTGACCTATGATATTAATACAGTTTTATGAAGATAAGGGAAGTTAGGGTAAATTATAAATTTTGAAAATCGGGTTTTCATAATATAACTTTTC
>CAKNXH010000528.1:25262-56487 GCA_932178445.1 Andricus quercusramuli | reverse complement strand
TGACCTATTATATTGATACAGTTTATTGAAGATTAGGGAAGTTATGGCAATTTATATATTTTCAAACTCGGTTTTTTACATTGAAACTTTTATCATTGGCATTATTCAAACTTGATGCAAGAACAGAAAAGATGTGTTGATTCCAGACGAATCGATTGACCTATGATATTAATACATTTTATTGAAGTGTAGGGAAGTTATGGTTATTTATATATTCTGAAAATCGGTTTTTATAGTAAAAATGGTTTCATTCTCATAATTTGAAGTTAATGCGAGAATGGAAAAGTTGTACTGATTCAAGACGAATCGATTTACCTATAACATTGATACATTTTATTGAAGAGTAAGGAATCATAAAGCTGGAATAGGGATAGGATGCGACAGAACTTTTCCCTTCCCTTTTCCAGTACGGAAAATTATCATTTCTAAAATATTCATGGTTTCCTATTTCATTAATAATTTCATAAATCTTAAAATTAATCGATATGCCAGACGCAATTTTGCATCTCTAAATGTTTACTCGCACACTTTTTTCTCACCTCGGGCACGGTGTGCCATTTGTATTCATACATATGCAGTTTTTAACGAGACACTTTCAGTGATTGATTCGATTGTTTACATTTTGTTAATTGAAGTTTTGTTGATATTCAATCGCGCTGTAAGTATTCTGCATTCAATTTTTGTCAATTAATTTTCGATAGTGTTTTCAAAACTGAGAAAACGCCAAAGAAAAAAAAGCGCTCGCTGAAATGAAGTTATTCTCTGCTGTCAGAAAATACCAAAGTATCCATAACCTTTTTTTTATAAACTGGTTGTGTTAATTACTGGTTCTTGAAAAATAGGGAAACGTGAACAATGATGTAATTCATATGGAAAAAAACGAGTTGAGTTATAGTAATTGAGACATAAGAAACTAATAATAATGTAGAGAGTGGCTTTTTGTTGGATACATTATTTTCTCGGTGCCAGTACATTGAAAAAAATTACTGGTATGTTAATCGTCAACTAAGTTTACTAAGTTGAAGAAAAAGGTTATTCTAACTGCTTTTTATTTTATTTCATTTATTTATTTATTCTTTTCGTGGTTTTCATCAAAATAAATTTAACTTTCAACTAAATAGTTGATTTCTTTACCCAATAGCTGAATTTTTTATCTACAATGATGGAATTTCAACCGAGAGGATTAATTTTCTACCAAAAGATGAATTTTTTACAAAATACTTGAAAAAAACACTCTAGCTCCACTGGGATACGAACCCAGGTCTTACAGATTCCCGGTCTTCGCAATCCTTACAAGTCGAATTCCGACGTCATTTATTTTCTTGTACGATTAAATTTATCCTAAATTATTGCTAATAAGAGAGTTATCATTTATTGCGATGTTATGGTTTTGACAAGGGAGATGCAATAAATAATACGATGTTGATGTTTTTTTGTCAACTAGGTCTGAAATCAATATTTTTTTAATATTGATTATTAATTTTATACTTTGTGAGAAAAAAAAACCTCTAGGTCCGCTGTTTTTTTTTTGTTTGTTACAAAAAAAACGAATTTTCAAAAAGATAGTTGAATTTTGAACCAAATAGTTCTATTTTTCATCAAAGTATTTATATTTCCACAAAAAAATATGAATCATCAACAAAAAGGATCATTTTCAACAACCTGTTCTAATTTTCTACCCAATTTTTGAATTTTCAAGTCAAAAATACAATGCTTCTTTAAAAAAATTCCAAAATTATTCATTTTCTACCAAAGAAGATGAATTATGAAAATTCATTTCTTTGGTTAAAAATTGAATCATTTTGCTAATTATTCATTTTTTTATTGAGAATTTTTTTTTTCTTGCTGAAAATCATAAAGTTCCAAAATCGCATAAAAGATAGGAAATCCCAAAAATCCTAACAGACGACAAAATTTTTTTTCGACAAACCAAAATAAAAATAAGATAAGTTTTGAAAAAAATACTTCAATTGCTGAATCAAGAACATCAGTTTTTAACCAAAAATGAAACAGTTACATTTTCATTTCGAAAAATTAATTTTCAATTGAAAAACTGAATTTTCGCCCAAATTGTTGAATGTTGAAGCCTGAAAGAAGAATTTTCTACAATGCAGTTGATTTTTCAAAACAAAAATATCAATTTTCAATCAAAAAGTTAATTATCATACAAAAATTAAAATTTTTAGTTAAAAAACCTAGTTTAAAAAAAAACTTTAACTGGAATGATTAATTTTTAACTGAAAAATGACGAAAGGACAAATTTTTTACAAATTACATAATTTTTTAACCGAATATTTGAATTTTAAAAATAAAAAAGATCAATTTTGAACCAAAAATGGAATTGCTACATTTGCAATTGAAACATTCAAATAATTTTTACTTTGTATTTTACTAGAAATTTTAATTAATAATAATTTCTCAAACTAATTCCATAGAAAAGTAAAATATATCTACATATAATATGGAAAGCATAATTGAGGTACTTATTTCACAACATCACCAAAATTTAGAAAAATTATAAGCTGCTCGGAAGTGCAGTCTAAAGGCCAACATTCTCTTATTTTTCAGAAACTCGACAATGGTGCGTGCTCAAGAGAAAACTGGAAAAAAATATATTTTCCTACTGACACCAAAAATTAGAAATCAGAAGTAGTGCATAAGGCCTACTGAAAAAACCGCATGCATCAGAATGAAGATTTTTGTTCAAAACCAAAATTTGGCCCTAGTTAAAGTGAATCTAGTTCGAATGAACAGATCTTCTTACCTTGTTCAAGTTCAAATGACCTCAGAGTGACCTTCAAGGTTACAATGTACCTGTGTATGACATGGGTACATATTTGAACACAAAATTTCCCGCTCTTTCGATTGCTGTTGTGAAAGAAGAGTTTCAATTTTTCAAATTTGACCTTGACATGAGCTTGAGGTCAACGTCAAGGTCAGACATGCCCAATTCGGAGAAATCCCCTCCGGGAACACATGTTCCGCGTCCACCTCTCTTTCTTCTAGGGAGCGGGAGTGGTGGTAAGCGCTTGCGAGAATCGCTCCACTGAGACGTACGCGTTCACCACGCGCATGCGTCTACCAAGCGCATGCGCCCACCACGCGGATGCGTCTACCACCTCTCCCGCTCTCTAGAAGAAAGAGAGGTGGACGCGGAACATCTGTTCCCAGAGGGAATGACCTTGACTTTCGTGAAAAATACCTTAGCCAGGAAAACTTGTTTTTCCACGTAGGGGATCCTTTGACTGGTGATTGGATCAAGGGAAGTCTGTCACTTGAGTTCTTCGTTTTTTTTTCTTGTCTTGCCACGCCTCCATCATTTTTTTTTTTTCAAGTTCTGCAGGTTACAACTTATTCAAAGCCAATTGTTAATTCTTCACTAAAAGGATCGTCCTTTGTCTTTGCGGGAATTTCGCCCACGTGACAAGAGCCTTTAGGACTTGTATGTTGGCACTTTCCTACCGGTGCGACTGGACGAGGTAGCTTTCGTGTTTTATGTAAATGCATTCGTGAGTCCTTCTACGACAAAATCAATTTTTTTCTGCTGCGCCGACTTAAATGGCAACGTACAACGGTCGTGCGTTGTCCCAGGAATGCGTATAGTATGCAGAATGTAATGAGTATATCCAAGCTAGATAAGTCGCCAAGTTCCGGATTCATTGTGGAAAAGAAGATTTTTTTCAGATAAAGAAACATCAAGACAAATTTAATTTTCTGGCTAATTGGCATGTTAATGACCTTTTATACTAACTCTCGAAAACGATAAAACATATGTACATATAATTTTGCAAATTCGATTCAGATACTCATTTCACAACATCACAAACATTCAAAGAGTCTTTTCTATTCATGCGTCAACTTTGAATTATGTTAAAGAAAAAAGTTTTACTATAAAGAACCGTGTTTTCAAATATTATGCATTACCATATCTTGCTTACTCTTCAAAAAAATGTATCTATTATTATTATAGGTCAATCGATTTTTATCGAATCAACAATCTTTTTTGTTCTTGCATCAACTTTGAATTATATTCATGAAAAAAGTTTTACTATAAAAAAACCGATTTTCAAAATATAAATATTACCATAAACTTCCTCTTACTGAATAAAATTTGGTTATATTATAGGTCTATCTATTCATCTCGAACCGAGGAATCTTTTATATTCTTGCATCAACTTTGAATTATGATGAAGAAAAAAGTTTTGCTATAAAGAACCATTCAAATATTATGTATTATCATAGCTTGTTTACTCTTCAATAAAACGTATTAATATTATAGGTCAATCAATTCCTTTCGAATCAACCCATATTTTTTATTCTTGCATCAACTTTAAATTATGTGAATGAGAAAATGGTTACTATAAAAATCTATTTTAAAAATATATCAATTACAATAACGTCTCTAATCTTTGCTAAAATGTATTAATATTATAGGTCAATTGATTCGTCTCGATTCAACACATCTTGTCTGTTCTTGCATCAACTTAAAATTACGTTAATGATAAAAGTTTCACTATAAAAAACCAATTCTCAAAATATATATTTATATTAACATAACTTTCCTACACTTTAATAAAATGTATTAATATTATAGGTCAATCGATTCGTCACGAAAAAGTTTTACTACTGGGAAACAAATTTTAAAAATATTATTCAGTGCTAAAAAAAGTGCCATAAATATTTTAAAAAATCCTTATTTCAGTTTTGACACGTTTTGAAACGTTAAAACATATGTACACATAATTTTGAAAATTCAATTGAGATACTCATTTCACAACATCACAAACATTCAAAGAAATTATATAATTGTAATAGATGTATTTTAAATGAAAAATAAATTTTTATAATACAAATAATTGCCACTATTCAATTACATAATCTCAAAGTGAATAATCAATTTATGAAACATAATTGACAATAATTCAAATTCAATTTTTATGTAATTGAATATTATAAAAAAATGAACAGTCAATAATTAATTAATCTGTCTATAACATAAAAAGCAGTAAAGAATTATTTTCAATAAAACATTCAAATAATTTTTACCTTATATTTTTCTGCAAATCCGAATTAATAATAACCCTTCAAACTAATTTAAAGAAGAATTGAGAATTAATATACGTATTTTGAAATTATATATATGTATTTTGAACATGAATAAACTTTTATCATACAAACATTATTTTAACTTGGAATTTTTTATTTTTTATTTTTACTTTCATTTGTGAAATTTTAATTGATTAGAAACCTTTTATACTGATTTTCTTCAAAGTTAAAACATATGTACACATAATTCTGAAAATTAAATTGAGATACTCATTTCACAACATCAGGAACATTTGAAAAATCATGTAATTGAAATAGGAGTATTTTAAATGAAAATAAACCTTTATTATAAAAATTATATTCAATTATATAACGATGATGCAAGTTATTAATTACTAAGTCAGTTCGCTACATAAAAAGCATTACACAATTATTTTCATTGAAACATTCTAATAATGTTTAAATTATATGTTTCATTAAATTTGAAATTTAATTTCTATACATTCAATTTATTAATAACCTTTTGAAGTAATTCAAAAAAGTTAAAATATATGGATATGAAATTTTGCAAATGAAATTCAGATACTCATTTCACAACATAGCCAAAGACTTTAAAAAAGTATATAATTGTAATAGAGGTTTTTTGAATGGAAAAATTAACTTTTATTATCAAAATAATAGTCAATATTCAATTAAATAACCTTAAAGTGAAATTTTCATTGATTTTTATTGATATCATTTTGAAAATTGGATTCAGATACTCATTTCACAACATCGCCAAAAAAAAAGTATATAATGGGAATAGAGGATTAAAAAAACTTTCATTATAAAAATAATATTGTCATTCATGACGCTTAAATAATGATTTATAAAATGTTTAAATTATATTTTTTGTAATGTATATGGACCGGTGACGCCCTCTGATACGGAAGAGTCTCTCTTTTAAAAAGTAGGTCGAGATGATAAGACTTATCGTGCCGTTATGTCTGGAGACTGCAATAATCGATAGACTGCGCCTGTATTCAGGGGCGTGTATGTGATCTAAAGAAGCTGAAGGCTCCACATTTAAAAGGGTAAAAGTACTTTATAAAATTATTTGAAAAAATATTTATTATATAATTAAATAAACTTCCAAAGCAATAAATACGACCTATTGGAAAATATTGTTCCGTGAGTGAAATTTGTACTTATTTCAAACAAAATCTGTCATATTCTGTAAAGAAAGCTTACAGAACTCATAAAGCTTATAGAATTTGAGGAAGAAAGCCAGAAAAGCTTATAGAATTTCAAAAAAAAATTATTCGCGGATAAAGTTATTTTCAGGATTAAACTTCCGAATATTTATTTAAATGCATTCACATCTTTAAAATCTGTTGGAATCTGTTGAAATCTATCGAATTCTGCATAAATCTTTAAAATAGTTGGCGGTCCCATAACTCCTGATCTGCTATCATTTAATTGTTTGAATCCTTTAAAAAATCTCTCGTATTATGTCAAGAAAGCTTATAGAACTCATAAAGCTTATAGAATTCAAGATAGAAAAGCTTGAAAAGCTTATAGAATTTCAAAGAAATTTTATTCGTGGAGAAAGTAATTTTCCCAATTAAACTTCCAAATATTTATACAAATCCATTCAAATCTTTGAAATCCGTTGAAATCCCTTGAAATCTTTCGAAAGTTTTGAAATCTCCTTAAATCTTCAAAACAGTTGTAGGTCCTACAAATCTTGATCTTTTCTCCTTGAATTGTTCAAATCCTCAAAAAAATCTTCCATAATCTGGCGAAAAAGCTTATAGAATTCATAAAGCTTATAGAATCTAAGATAGAAAAGCTAGAAAAGCTAATAGAATTTTAAAAAGAATTATTCGCGGATAAAATAATTTTTCATAATTAAACTTCCAAATATTCATTCAGATGCATTCAGATCTTTAAAATCTGTTGGAATCTGTTAAAATCTATTGAAATTGGTGAAATCTCCCTAAATCTTCGAAACAAAGGGAGTTCCTATAAATCTTGATCTGCTCTCCTTGAATTGTTTAAATCCTTGGAAGAGTCTCTCATATTCGGTCAAAAAAGCTTATAGAATCCATAAAGCTTATAGAATTTAAGATAGAAAAGCTTATAGAATTTCAAAATTTGCTAGTTCACGGATAAAGTAATTCTCGTAATTAATCTTCCACATATTTGTTTAAATGCATTCAAATCTTTGAAATCTGTTAGAATCCCTTGAAATCTTTTGAAATTTGTAAAATCTTCTTAAATCTTCAAAACAATGGTAGGTCCTATAAATCTTGATCTGCTCTCCTTGAATTGTTCAAATCCTCAACAAAATCTGTCATGTTCTGTTTGGAAAGCTTATAGAACTCATGAAGTTTATAGAATCAAAGAGTAAAAAGCTAGAAAGGCTTATAGAATTAAAAAAAAAATTCACGGATAAAGTAATTTTTTAAATTAAACTTCCAAATATTTATTTAAATGCATGAAAATCTTTAAAATCTGTTGGAATCTGTTAAAATCTATTGAAATTGGTAAAATCTCCCTCAATCTTCAATACAATTGAAGGTACTATAAATCTTGATCTGCTATCCTTGAATTGCTTAAATCCTTGCAAAAATGTCTCATATTCTGTTGAGAAAGATTATAGAGTACATAAAGCTTATAGAATTTAAGATAGAAAAGCTTATAGAATTTCAAAATTTTTTAGTTCGCGGAAGAAGTAATTTTCGTAACTAAACTTCCAAATATTTATTCAAGTGCATTAAAATCTTTGAAATCTATTGAAATCTCTAGAAATCTATTGTAATTTGTTAAACTTCAATTGGAATCTAGGTTCCAGTGTACTTTTGAATTCCTTAAATCTTCAGAAATTCTGAAAATCCTAAATAAATAAAAATTTTAAATAAAAATTTAAAAAAAAAGAAATTTTTAAACAATTACATAAATTTTCCATTGAAAAATATCAATTTTTAACAAAAAAATGGAATAGTTGGATTTTAAACCATATAGATGAATTTACAACTAAAATTATGGAATGTTCAACTACAATAATAGTTACATTTTCAGTTTAAGAAAAATTTAACCAAAAAAGAAACACAGTTCCAAAAAAAAGCTTAATGTTTGGTAAAAAAATTCCTTTCCATCCAAAGGAAAAACCGGTTTTTAATTAAATAGTTCATTTTTCAAAGAAAAGAATTTTTAATTGAAATGATGAATCTTCCACCAAAAAAAATTTATTTTCAACAAAACGGTTTAACTTTCAACCAAATAATTGTATTTTCAACCTAGAAGATGAATTTTCAACTAAAATAA
This sequence comes from Andricus quercusramuli, assembly GCA_932178445.1. Taxonomy (NCBI): domain Eukaryota; kingdom Metazoa; phylum Arthropoda; class Insecta; order Hymenoptera; family Cynipidae; genus Andricus; species Andricus quercusramuli. The sequence goes on along the minus strand of CAKNXH010000528.1, from coordinate 48,132 downwards.
TAAATATATTAATTGGAAAAATCAATTTTTCAACAAAATACGTGAATTTTCAACGCAATAGTAATTAAATTCTCAATTAAAAAAAAAAAATCATATAAATTGTTGAATTTTGAAAAACAATAGATCAATTTTCAATAAAAAATGGAACAGTCGAATTTTCAACCAAACTGATGTTTTTTCAACTAAAATGATGAATTTTCAACTGGAATGGTTGAATTTTATACCAAAAAGATAAATTTTCAAGCATAAATGTTAATTTTCTACAAAAAGGACGAATTTTTCACAAAGGACATAAATTTTCGAAAGGATAGTTTAATTACAAAAAGTAGTAATGGGAAAAAATAATCAGCTTTAACCTATCATTTGTCTTTTTATCGGAAAAATATTCAAGATTTTACCGGAAAAATAATTTATACATACCAAAAATATTAATTCCGAATACAAAAGTTAATTTTCGATAAAATTTGGTCTCTTTACAGAAATACATTAATTTTCAACCAAATTGTTGAGTTTTCATGCTAAATAACAGAATAAATGAATTTTCAACCAAATGGTTAAATTTTCATACCAAAAATATTAATTTTCATCAAAAATGTTAATTTTCAAACAAACAGTTGAGTTTTCCACCATTTTCGAACCAAGAAGACTAATTTTCAATAAAAAAGTAAATTTACAACAAGATATATTAATTTTTTAGCATTCCCAAACCATAAAGAAGACTTTTTTGCAGAAGAGTTAATTTTCAAAAAAAAGGTTATTTTCCAACATAATTTGGACTTTCTATCGGAACACTTGTATTTTTAATGAAATATATGAATTTTTCACCAAATGCTTCAATTTTCATACAAAAAATATTAAAATACAAGAAAAAGTAAATTTTGGACAAAATTTGGTCTTTTTACCAAAAACCTTAAATTTTCAACAAAATACCTGAATTTTCGAACAAACGTTCGAATGCTGCCATACTATAATTCGTAGAGATTTCGAAGTATAACCAATAGGGTGGTCCAAAAATTTTTTTTTCTAATTTTTATGGGGACACCCCCCATAGAATAGAATACGAATAAAATATCTTTTTTGAAATACCATCACTTTTATTCAAATTTTCAATTATGATAAGTTGAGTAATGAAATAGAGTCAAGAAAATTAATTTTTTGAAGAATTTATTATAATTATTAATAATATTATCTTTGAATAATGCTAGAAAGATGCGCCTTTTTTTGAAATTTCTGGCTTTTTGTCCAATTTTCATTTGGAGTGAAGTAATAATGAATTCAAGTTGATAAAATAATTGTTTAAACAATTTATTATCATTGTTAATAATATTCTCTTTGCCTAAATGGTAGAATGTTGCAGTTTTTCCTGAAATTTCCCTCTATTCGTTTATTTTTTATTAGGCGTGACTTAATAATTAATTAGATTGAGCAACAAAAATAATGATTTGTTTAAAAATTATTTTTGCTAAACCTAACTAATTATTAAGTCAAGCCTAATAAAAAATAAACAAACAGATGCAAATTTCAGAAAAAAACCGCAACATTCTACCAATCAAGCAAAGAGAATATTAATAACAATAATAATAAATTGTTTAAACAATTATTTTGTTAACTTGAATTTATTATCACTTCACTCTAAATGAAAATTGGACAAAAAGCCAGAAATTAAAAAAAAATCGCATCTTTCTAGCATTATTCAAGTATAACATTATTAATAATTATAACAAATTGGTTAAACAATCACTATTGTTAACACTGATGAACTATCACTCTCCTCTGATTGGAAATTGGACAACGAGTTGGAAATTTTGTAAAAAACCGCGTCTTTCTAACTCCATTCTATGAGAAAATTGCTAAAAAAAATAATAAATTGTTTAAACAACTTATGTAAACATCTAATTATTAGTATGAAGTGGTCTCTTATGCGCCAGAAATAATTTTCACTGAAAAAACCGCAAAAAAAGCCGTTATTACCGCAAAAAACTCGCAAAACCCATTTTTTCACTTATGGGGTTTCTTTGGGACCCTATAAAACAGACTTATGGTCTTGGTATTTCAAAAGTGATATTTTATTCGTATTCTATGGCTAATTGTGAAGAGAAATGTTGAATTTCAACTCGATTCCGATAATATTGAGGATTCCCAATAAGATTTACAAAAACGTCTTTTTTTCTTATGGGAAATACGTGTCCCCATAAAAATTCGAAAGAAAAATGTTTGCACCAACCTATTGAACAAAGCAAGAAAGAATTGAAAGATTTTCAGTTTGTCTCTTTATGGTCAATTCCTAGGTGGGGGGCATTGCCCTCTGTCCCCCCTAGGGCTCCACCACCAACTGGGGCGGGGGGTTATTCCGTAGATGAAGTATACTGCGATAAGATGAAATGAAGCGACGTAAGAGGAACAGGAATAAACACAGTGCAGACGATTAATTAATAATTAATATAATATATATATATATAATAATTATTAAATAAATATAATATTATTCTATAATATTAAATCCTTCAAAAAATCTCTCATATTATGTCAAGAAAGCTTATGGAACTCATGGAGCTTATAGAATTCAAGATAGAAAAGCTAGAAAAGCTTATAGAAGTTCCATAATTATTCCTATTATAATTTACAATAATACTTTATTATTTTTAAAAAGTATTTCTGCTTCTCGAGCATATAAGAGAAACCTCTAATTGGCTAACATATACTATTATATACTTTTTTTATAATATATACTAATATATTATATATTATTAATATTCTTATTCTTAATAAAGCGATTTTTTTTTAAATTTCTGGCTTTTTGTCCAATTTTCAATTGGAGTGAAGTGATAATAATAATAATAATAATTAAATAATAATAATTATTATTATTATTATTAAAAAATAATAATATATGCTGGTTTCTGGGGTCGGCTCGGCTGGATTCTGGGGTCTGGGGACACATCGGCGAAGAAGAGGCTACGCAGAGTCGCAGACTGGTCGGCGTCCTCGCCTGCGTCGTGAGCTGCATTTCAATCGCAGCTTACATTAACCACGACGCGTCGGTTGCGCATTCCTCTGACCTTCGCCAGTGCGGCGGTCGCGGTTGCGCAAGAGGAAGGTAGGAAGGAAACGTGAATTGGAACGAGTCCCATTCAAACTATCACCAGCACCGGTGCAGTGGTGCACGCCCTACCTATTAATGATATTAACGCAAAATAAATTTTCAAACCAAAATGTTAATTTTCTACCAAAAAAGACTCATTTTCAACCAATTTTATGAATTTTTGATCTAAAAAATATCAATTTTCAATCAAGATTAGAACAGTTACAATGTCAGAAAAATAAATGTTCAACCAAAAAAACGAATTTCCAAACAAAATATTTTTTTTTCATAAAAAAAAAGATTTTTAACCAAAAACAGAAGAATTTGATTTTTAGTTCAGACAATCAATTTTCAATAAAAAAATGAATTCTCAACAAAATAATTCAATATTAAACTAAAAAAGATCAATTTACAAACCAAAAATATAACACATATTTCAATTTGCAGTTAGAAAAGTAAATTAAAAAAAAAACGAGTTTTCAGCAAAATTAATTAATTTTCAACTAAAAATATATATTTTCAACTGTAAATGGAATAGTTATATCTTCAGTTAAAAAAATTAATTTTCAACGGAAAAGAAACGAATTTTCAGCCAATTATTTTTTAATCACAGTGATTAATTTTCAACAAAAAATATTAAATTTTGTCCAAATAGTGGATTTTTCAATCCAAAGGACGAATTTTCTATCAACAAAAAACACGAATTTTCAACTAAACTGTTTTTTTTTCAATTACAGAAATGTATTCTTAACAAAAAATAGAATAGTTGAATTTTCTACTGAACAGATAATTGTGTAACGAAAAAGATTATAGTCAGTAAAATAAATTTCCAAACAAAAAACAAACGGATTTGCAACCAAAGACATTAATTTTTAACCAAAAAGATGGAATTTCAACTCATGAGATAATAGTCTTTCACAAAGTAGACGGATTTTCAACAAATACTTAAATTTTCACCGAAAACAGATACATTTTCAACTAAAAATATAATAGTTTAATTTTCAGTAAAAAAATTAATTTTCAATAAAATTAAAGTAAATTTTAAACGAAATAGTGTAATTTCAACCAAGAAGATTACATTTCTATCAGAAAATATAAATTCTCGACAAAAATTGGAAGTTATACTTCCAGTTTGACAAATGAATTCTAAATAAGAATAATCTCATTTTCACCCAAAAAGATGAATTTCCAAATTTTCAACCAATAAGATGAATTTTTAACAAAGTACATGAATTTTCAACCAAATTTCAAATAGTTTTTTCTTAAATGTATGATTTTTTCTCTTTTCCCAATGTTTGGAAAAAAAATGAATTTCATAGAAAAAGGTAAAGTGAAACATTTCAGAAAATATCGCAGATTTCTATCACTTATTTAAGAAAAAATAGTTATGAACAATAATAAATTGTTTAAACGACTATTTCTATCAACTTGCATTAATTATTACCTCACCAAGTGAAAAGTGGGCAAAATGTTGAAAATTTCAGAAAAAAAGCAACTATCTAGCAATAATATACATGGAGATAGTTATTAACAATATCAATTTTTTTACACAATTATATTTGCCTAAACTAAATAAGTATTGAGTCATTCCCAGTAAAAAATAGACAAACATTAAAAAATTTCAGAAAAAAACGGAACCTTCTACTATCAAGCAAGGGGAATATTATTAACAATGATGATAAATTGTTTAAACAATCATTTTTTCAACCTGAAATAATTATGACTACACGTGAGAAATGAACCAAAAGTAAAAAATTCAATAAAAAACGGCAATTTCTAGCACAATTTAAAGACTATATTTTAACAATGATAACAAATTGTTTAAACAATTATATTTGTCAAAATGAATGAACCATTATTTCTCTGTAATTAAAAACTGGACAAGAAGTGGCAAATTTGTGAAAAAAACGCGAATTTCTATCTTTATTTTAAGAGAAAATTGCTAAAAACAATAAAAAATTGTTTACAAAATTTATTTAAATATCAAATCATGAGTATAAAGTAGGGCTCCATGTATCAGGAACAATTTGTAGTTAAAAAAACCGCAAAAAATGTAATTGGCGCCAAAAACTCGCATAAACCATTTTTTTCACTTATAGGGTTTTTTTGGGACCCATAAAACTGACTTTTTTCACAATTCTGTTCACTGTTTAAATTCGGGGTGGCTGAGGACCTTCATAAAATCCTCAAAATGTTATCAGTTTTCGCATATCTCTCTCCATTTCAAAAATAATTAAAAATTTTTCTTTTTTCTTTTTCAATTTTCAATATGCTTCTGTTAGCCCAGTTCGAGTTGGTCGGAAACAATCCCCCTCTGCAAAATCCTTAAACTTTTGGTCTCGAAAGCTGATTGACTGATTTTACTGTGACTCACTTCATTTAATGCAACAGCATCCAAAAGCTCATCACTTTTGCTACAATACACCTCGCAAAACACTTCAAGTGTGAATCACGCACTTCTGCGTAATCGCATTATGCATGCGACGCAGTTTCATAACCAGACATACGAAAAAGTTATTTCACGAAAAATCACTTTCATTAATTTTATATTAATTGTACGATTGCATCATGAGATTACGCAGAAGGGCGTGCATCCCACTTAATGTGCGTGCTTCTGGCAATGCAAGTGGGAAGCACGCACTTCTGCGTAATCGCATGATGCATGCGACGCAGTTTCATAACCAGATACGAAGGAACTATTTCACAGATTTTCCCTATTTTCCCTCTGCCATTTCAATGCGATGCTCTCACAATCAGTAAATATCCAGTATTTCTCCTTCCATGAAACCATATACTAAAAAAGTACGATTTTCTCCGTAATCTCAAGGTGTGAAAGCGCTCGTTTTGTGCATATCACCCAGCATGAAATCTAACTTTCTCACGCCACTGCTACCGCCACTAATTCAAAGCAGATCTGAAGGTGAAGCGTCTTTAATTGTGGCTTGAAATTTGATGAGGCGTAATCCTGTTCATCAAAGAGACATAGATACATCGCTCGCCAATTAGAGGTTTCTCTTATATGCTCGAGAAGCAGAAAATTCGTTTGTCTGTGCTTTCTGATATGTTCTATTTTCATTATAAGGCTAATTATATATCTATCTATATCGTATCGAATTGTTCAAGCCATTTCATTTGATCACCGAAGTTAAACAACGCTCAGCTTGGTTATTAGGGTGGTCCAAAAATGCAATGGAAAATTTTTTTTTTTGAATTTATATTATATTTAATATATTTTTTTATTTATTATATTTTTGAAACCTTTTTGACATCTTTGTGAATTTAAAAAAAAAATCCGAAATATTTGAAATATTTGTATATTTAAGTAATATTTGTGAAATTATTGAACTCTTTGTGAAATCTTCGAGAAGTAATTGAAGTCTTTGTGAAGTCTTGTAAATTTATCTGGAATATTTTTAATCTTTGTGAAATCATTAGAAAATCATTGGAAGCTTTGTTCAATCTTTGAAATCTATCTGGAATCTTTGTGAAATATTAGTAGTCATTGTGAAATCTTTGAAATATATGGGAAATCAATGAGATCTTCGGGAAATCATCGAAATATTTGTGAAATTTTTTGGCAATCTTTTAAAACTATCTAAAATCTTCACGAAACCTGTGAAATCTTTAAGACACTAATTAAAATCTTTGTGCAATCTTTGAAATTTTTGTGAAATCTTTGGGAATATGAATTTTATATCAGTATTTTATTTATTATTTATCAGTTAATTTTCATTGTTTATTTATTATTTATATTCAATTTTCACATAGTATAATATTAATAGGCTATGCACAAATTGTGCCATTCAATGTTATAAGTCTATTCCCCCGCCCCCCCCCCCCCCCTTTAGAAAAAAAAGATCCGCCGCTTCTGCCCCCAGTCCCACCTGCAAAGACTCTTTCCACTGAAGTGGAAAAACGTGTATTGTAAAATTTAGAGACCAATATTTTCAGACTTTGACTCGTACCTGGAAAAGTGTACACTCTATAGGTAATTTCAAAGCCCGTTATTTACTTCTGGATATGATTTTTATGATCAAGAGGTGTTTAAGACTGGAATTTGATTTTTTTAAATTCCTTATTACGAAAAGGGATTTAGTTATCTTATTTGCTAAACGCGTCTTGCGGCGGTATAATTTACTGTGTGGAGAATTTGCAACATGAAATTTCTTTATCTCTTGTTTTAAATTGAATCATTTAAATTTTAAAAATAAAATTGTACAATTCCAAGGAGTGAGAGTTTCAAAAATGCAATTGTGAAATCTTACAAATTTAACAGATTAGACATTCAAAATGAATCAAAGCGAGAATCAAAATGAAAAAAAATTTGTTGAATAATTTAAAAAATGAACCAAAACAGATTAATTTGCAACAAAAGTATTGAATTTTCAACAAAGAAAGGTTTTTTTAGTTACTTGAAACAAAAAAGCCGAATAATTTAGCCAAAACAAGAAGAGAATTTTGTAACAGAAATATTGATTTTTAACCAAACAATTAAACTTTTGTAAAATTGTTTAAACAATTATTTTGTCAACTTGAATTCATTATTACTTCACTCCAAATGAAGATTAGACAGAAAAGCCAGAAATTTCCAAAAAAAACTGCATCTTTCTAGCATTATTCAAATATAATATTATTAATAATTATAATAAATTGTTTAAACAATCACTAGTATTAACATTGATGAACTATCATTTCTCTCTAATTGAAAATTGGACAAAAAATGGAAAATTTATAAAAAAACCGCGTCTTTCTAACTCCATTCTATGAGAAAATGGCTAAAAACAATAATAAATTGTTTAAACAATTCATGAAAATATCTAATTTTCACTATAAAGTAATATTTCATGTATTAGAAACAATTCGAATTGAAAAAAAAACCGCAAAAAAATTATAATTAGCGCCAAAAACTCGCAAAACCCATTTTTTCACTTATGGGGTTTCTTTGGGACCCTATAAAACAGACTTATGGGGATGATATTCGAAAAGTGATATTTTATTTGTATTCTATGGCTAATTTTGAAGAGAAATCTTGAGTTTCAACTCGATTAAGATAATATTGAGGATTCTGAATAAGATTTACAAAAATATCTTTTTTTCTTATGGGAAATACATGTTAAACTCCATGGTGCTTGCGGAACCCCTAAAATATCATTTTTTTCAAAACAAGAAAAAAACGGATATATTTTTGGGTGGATTTGAACAAATATGGGTGGTGTCCAAATAAAAATTCGAATAAAAACCATACTAACGATTTTAAAATTCACTACATTGTTCCCAATTCGGCTCCCAAACTGCACTGCGCATGCGTTGGATCGGCAGTCTCATTGGTTATAAATGGCGCGCTTTTTTAAAACTATCACATACGTGAATCAATTTTTCATAATAAATCATCATTGTGAAGATAAAAACAATTAATTTTCAAATCACAAAATAGTCTTTTAGAATACAAAGTGAAACAATTATTTGATTGTACTCTTTAAAAATAAATTAAAGGTTTTAAATTCGAGGAAAGGAACGCCCTTTTTCACCAATCTGAATTTTAAGTCATTTAAAATTTTTTTTTGTACTTCATGATTATTATATATCGCAAAAAAATTGATTTGCATATTTAATTGTTTCAGTTAAGCGCGCGATCAACATCCAATGAGTCTGCTGGTGCGACGCATGCGCAGTGCGCCTGGGGAGCCAAATTTTGACCTTTTTCGCAAACTGAATATTTTTAAAGTCTCTAGAAAGAAGCCCAGATCGATCTGGGCCGGCAGTCAGATTTGCTCCTCAACGGCACTGCGCATGCGTCGCGCTGAATTTCTGATTGGCTGCATAGCGCGCGCTTATTTAAAATGTTTAAAATATACAAATTAATCGTTTAAAAAAAAAAAAAAAAATTGATTAGCATTTCGAACTCGAAAGTTCATTGCCTCACTACCCGATTCGGGTAGTGTTTCTAGGTGGATAAATACTACCGTGTGGGTCCACCACACCCACGACGGGTCAACAACACGCAGTATTCCCCGAACGGTCACCCATCCAAGTACTAACCGCGCCCAACACTGCTTAACTTCAGTGATCTAACGGGAACTGGTGTTGTACAAAAATACATTTTTCATTGCAGAATAAACTTTCGCAGTCATAGATATAATAATAATTTGATTTCACTGCTGAATTCTTCCTCCGACGTCCGAAGGAATAATGCGTTTTCAGCAGTGAAATTAAATAATTATTATATTTATGACTGTGAAAGTATATTTTGCAATAAAAAATGTATTTTTATGCATTTTTTAATTATTATTTGTTCAAAACAATTAATTTGCATATTTTAAACATTTTAAATAAGCGCGCGCTGTGCAGCTAATCAGAAATTTAGCGCGGCGCATGCGCAGTGCGGTTGGGGAGCAAGATTGAGAGAACTGGATCAAGCTCATTTGACGAGGTGACAAAGGCCTTCTTATAGCGTCTTTGAAATTGACCACACAATGCCATGGTCACAATGCTATGGTCACAATGCCATGGTCACAATGGCAACTTATATTCTCCCGTATTAACCAAGCAGGTCGCAATTACATTTTCTGTATGTGCGTATTTATTAGTGAGAACAATAGTCACCAACACTGACACCTGAGAGTGCCCCATGTCTGCATACGCAATACGCATGTCAACTTGTTTGTTAAACAGCTCACTCGTATAAGTCAGAAGCTTAATTATTTTTTCTTTGGTTTTTACAACCAGGTGCGATTGTTAAAGCTGACTGAGCTTTAAAAGAGTCGACAGCCTCATGCGTTGAAAAATATAATCACTTTTGCAGGTTATGTGCTGCAGCATATATGCAATATGATCCATCATTAAGTGAAATGGAAGAAACCGAGGGGTTACACAGAAGAAAATATGCATTCTGAACTGAGAAAGGGCGTTAAAATGTACTGAAATGAAATTGAACCATAATTGGTTCATATTGAGCAATGCGAATATTGAAAATGCGAATATTGAGAAAATATTATAAGAAATGAAGTATAGGTGTATAATTATTCAATTCATTCAGAAAATATATCTAAGATTACACACAAAACTACCAGGTATCAAGTTGATGCGACAAATGGATCAAAAGGATGCGACGTTTTGAAACCTATATTCATGATCAACTTGATTCGAATGTTGATGCTCGTTTAAAATTAAATTGTTAATCAAATTTTGAAAAAAATCATTTACTTAGCTCCGTTTAGTTAAATTTATGATTACTGAGGTTTTGGTGTTTGTTTGCAAATGTCAGCAAATCTCGATCAAGGACCGATTTGCAGAACCTGAATTTGGCAGATAGGAATGTTTATCAAAAAACGTCAAATGTCATTCTGTTTTGTATACTGATGCTAATACGCCTTGAAGTTGTTCTCCTTAATTTTCATTGATCCTTTAAAGCGAGTCATATTGAGTTGAAATTCTACACGGAGAAAACTAGATATTCGCAGGTATTATCTGGATAATGCGGCTGAATATATTGGATAGTGAACTATGGGACAGCGATCTCGGATATTCGAACTGAGTATCTTTGGATATTGAAAAGTAGATATCAGCTGCTAATATCTGAGATACTGAACTTGAATATCCCAGATATTCATCTGAAAATGTGACGTCAGCTGTTAATATCTAAGATATTGGACCTGAATATCCTAGATATTGGTCCGAAAAGGCTGTTAATATCTAAGATATTGGACTTGAATATCCTGGATATTCATCTGAAAAGTAGATGCCAGCTGTTAATATCTAAGATATTGGACTTGAGTATCCTGGATAATAATCTGAAAATGAGATGCCGGCTGTTAATATCTAAAATACTGGACCTGAATATCCTAGATATTAGTCCACAAAGGTGATTTAGGGTGTTAATATCTAAGATATTGGACTTAAGTATCCTAGATATTATCTTGAATAATTCCAGATCTTCGACTGGAAAGAATTTATATAAAAAATACAACAAATTGTAATATTGTTATAGAAGATTATTTTATTACAAACTTTTTGTTGGTGCCATCTCAAGTACTACACGCTCAAACTTAAATACATGAATAATACATCTAACCAAATTTTGTCTAGCATTCTTGTTCAAAGTTTCGCCACTTCTCAATACAAGCTTGCCATTGACAGTAGCAGCAAGATGTGCTTTTAATCCCTGAAAAATAATAATAATGTCTTTAGAAGCCAGAAATATTTTTTGAAATTAAGATTGATTTTAAACTTGAAGTTTGAATTTAACTTACGTCAGGAAATATTGATGTTTCCTGTCTGTTGAATTTTTTCCCAAAACTATTATTCTTCACACCAATCGGTCTACAAATTCGGTTGTTAACTGCAAGTGTGCAGTGGCGTTTTCTTCAGAAACGAAAGTTCTTGAACTTCCCGCGGCTGACGAACCAGGCAGTGTTTCACCTGAACTTACTTTCGTATTTGTATTGCATCCTTTTTTCTTCATTTGCAATGACAATTTTTTTGTTTGCATCGGGTGAATTTTCGCAATTTCCAAATTCCTCTAATAAGCTACGTTCGTCTTCACAGTCTTCAAATACTAATGATCCATCTGTGACGGAAACATATGCCGGAGACCCTGTAACAAGAGGACGCGTGAATAAATATAAGATTCCAAAACTTAAAATATAAATATCAAATATTATAAATCTTACATTCGTCCTTTTCTATGAGTCTTTTGTTGAATTATCTGGACTCTGTGCCCTTTGCGAACTGCTACTCTGCTCTGAGGCTTCAATCTCATAATCGAGATGATGAACGGCTCTCTTAAGAAAAAAAGAAAAATTTGTATACATTTTAATAAAATACTATATTTTAGGTTGTGTTCCCAAAGATATCAAACGATTTTAAAATGATCCACCAGATTTTTTAAGATTGCAAAAGATTTTAAAGGATTTTATAATATTTCGGGAAGATTTAAAAGATTTTACAGATTTTACATCAATTTTGAAGACTTTTGAAGATCTTGGAGATGATATATCCATCTTTGAGGTTGCCTTTTTAAAGATATCAAAATTTTTGAAAATGCAACAACAGATTTTTCAATACTGCAAAAGATTTTAGAGGATTTTATAATATTTCAGAAAGATTTCAAAGATTTTACAGATTTTACATCAATTTTAAAGACCTTCAAACATCTTGGAGATTATATATCTATATTTCAGGTTGTGTTTTCAAAGATATCGAAATTTTTCAAATTGCTTCACCAGATTTTTGAAGATTGCAAAAGATTTTAAAGGATTTTATAATATTTCAGGAAGATTTCAATAATTTGACAGATTTTACATCAATTTTAAAGCTTTTTAAAGATCTTGAAGATTATATATCCATATTTGAAGTTGTGTTTTTAAAATTGATGTAAAATCTGTCAAATGCTTGAGATCTTCCTGTAATATTATAAAATCCTTCAAATTCTTTTGCAGTCTGTAAAAATCTGGTGGAGCATTTCGATGAATGTTGATATCTTATCTCCAAGATCTTTAAAAATCTTTAGAATTGATGTAAAATCTGTGAGATCTTTGAAACCTTTCCGAAATATTATAAAATCCTTCAAAATCTTTTGCAGTATTCAAAAATGTGCTGGTGCATTTTGAAAAATCCTGATATCTTTAAAAACACAACCTCAAATATTGATATATAATCTCCAAGATCTTTAAAAGTTTCCAAAATTGATGAAAAATCTGTAAAATCCTTCCAATCTTTCTGAAATATAATAAAATCTCTCAAAATCTTTTGCAATCTTCATTCTGTATTTTAGGTTGTATTTCCAAAGATATCAAACGATTTGAAAATGCTCTACTACATTTTTGAAGATTTTAAAAAATTGCAAAGGATTTCATAATGTTACAGAAAGGCTTCGAGGATTTTACAAACATTACAATGATTTTGAAGAATTTGAAAGATTTTATTGATTATCAATCTATATGTGAGGTTATGTTTCACAAAAGTTGGTAAAATCGTTAACATACTGATAAATATTGCTGTACTTACTGCACTTGAAGTTTCATCAGATGAAGGACGGGAACACACTATTCAATTACACACTCAAAATGCGAAAATATTAGATTTTCACCACTGTTTCAAGGTCCAAACTGGAAAAATCGCGTTAACGACGACTAAAGACGCCAGCGTGAAATTCAAACTAATCAAGCCTAACGGCTATCTCAGAAGACGCCATCGCAACAAATATCTGCAACAATTTGATACCTCAAGTTTTAGTCTGTAGGGTTTCAATTCAGAACTACATGGATTTGTCGGTAGAATTGCATATGCTTTTCAGAATTACACAATGTGTGCAGAATTAGCAATAAGCCTTAGAATAGGTCCGCTATCCATATATAATTTGGACATTCAGGACATGTACAATTTACATTGTACAATCTACAATCCAATTTATACGTCTTCAGTTATATACCTGCATCTGATCTAGTTTCCTTGAACAGTGGACATAACGCTCATGTATATGTAAGTACATATTCTCCTGGTTTACGATAATGCTCAAGGAAGATGGGCTATCTTCAGATTCGTGCCAATTTCCACGCGAATCTTCCTGGGAAATCATCGATCCTCAAACATAGCGGAGAGCAATGCAATTTGCGGTACCTCAAAAGCATATCTCTGAGATCAAGTGTGCATCAGCTTATTGCAAACCCACGCCCACCTTACATACTTGAGCAACCTAGAGGCTACCGATTTCTGAAATCAAGAAAATTTCAGAGTTTGGTTGAGCCAAATCTTAACATTTTGGAACCAGGGTCAGAGGAACAGAGGAACTTTTGCAATAAAATTTGTTTTTCATTATATTAATACAAACTATGTTATTTTATTATCATACAATACTCAAACTTTGAGTTGAACAAATTAATTGTCCACCAAAAAAATATTAATTCTCAACAAAATAGTTAAATTTTCAACCAAAGTGATCAATTTTTGAATGAAATGATGAATCTTTAACTGGAATAATTGAATCCTAAAACAAACAGATAAATTTCCAATTAAAATGATGAATCTTTCACTGAAATGGTTGAATTTACAACCAAAAAGATGAATATTCAACCATGAAGATTAATTTTTTGAAAGAGAATACAAATTTTCAACACAATATATGAATTTGCAACTAAGTTGTTGAATTTGCAACTGAAAATGATACATTTCTAACCAACAGTTGAATTTTACACAAAAAAAATACAGAAGAATTTTCAACAAAAAATAGAATAGTCAAACGTTAAGTTAAACAAATTAAATTTTAACGAAAAAAATGGATTTTCAATCAAACAGTTCAATTTTCGACAAATGTAATGAATTTTCAACTAAACAAGAAATTTTCATAAAATATTTTAATTGAGAAAAAGATCAATTATTTTAATCAAACGGTTAAGCTGTCGTCTAAAAAAGATACATTTCTAATCAAAAATAGAACAGTAAAATTTTCTTTTAGAAAAAACTAATTCCTAACAAAAAAAAGCGAACAGTTAGAAAAATTGATTTTCAACAAGGTCGTTAAATTTTCAATCAGAAATGAATTTTCAATTAGGATGATGAATCTTCAACTGGGATAATTGAATTTTACACCAAAAAGGTACACAAATTTTCTACAAAATATTCCCATTTTTCAATAAAAGCGATCAATTATCAATTGAACAGTTAAATTTTCGTCCAAAAAAAGATACAATTTTAACCAAAGATCAAATAGTTAAATTTTCTGTTAAAAAAAAAACAACTAATTTCTAGAAAAAAAAACGAATTTTCAACAATGTAGTTAAATTTTTGACTGGAATAATTAAAGTTTTAGTAAAAAAAAACTGATTTTCAAAAGGATCGTTAATTTTGCAATCAGGGATGAATTCTCAATTGAAATGATGAATCTTCAACAGAAAGAATTAATTATTTAAATCAAATGCTTTAGACCAGACGACCGAAAATTAACCGACAGTTAAAAGAAAATCTGACTTCGCCTCAGTTCGCCATGAGGCAAGTTCAAATATTATAACCTTGCATACATCACAAAATAATTTGGCCATCTTGTCTCTTATAAAATAGAAACAACGTCTTACATTAGCACTTGAATTCCCGAGTTTATAAATTATTTCAATATTTTCGAAATGATCAAGACATAGGCCGTACGACTCAAATTTTCCTTTCACAGGTAGAAAGAACCATATTACCGTTCGACGGTCTGACCAAGAGTGACAAAAACAGTCTTGATGCTCTCAACCAGCAAGCTCAGACCACGCAAGGGAGGGGTGCGCAGACGGCCCACTTAGCGCTTCTGCGTCGCATGCTAGAGCGTGCTGGCTGCGTTGACCAATGGACTGCGCTGAAACCGCCATGTTGAATGTTAGCAGTCGCGGGAATTTTGAAGGCAGGAATCACATCCACGCTTCTCCCACGCTGTAGAATAACAAACTATTGTGCCCACGACACATGTCACATGTTCCTCTCGTCGATTTTCCATATAACATGGAAAACCCCCCAAAAGAATAAATAATAGAAAGAATACTCAACTTGGCCAGCTTAGGACCACTATTTTGAGAAATAGCATAAATCGACTCCTTCACCTCCAACTCAAGAAAATGTGACTTGATTATTCTGGAACCTTCCACAATTCTTATAAAGTTTCTTCATTTTTTATTAGAAGTATGCAAAAATCTATAGTTTGTTTTGAATTCGGCTGCGGACTATTTGGCCCGTCACAAATATAATTGTTTAGAAAAAAACGAATTTTCAACAGAATAGCTTTTAATGAAAAAAAGAAATTTTCAACAAAAGCGATACATTTTCAACCAAAAAAATTAATTTTCAATAAAGGAGTTCGACTTTCAACCAAGTATTTAAATTTTCAACTGAAATGAAGGAATTTTTAACAAAAAATATATAAGTTGATATTTCAACATAAAGGATTTTAATTATAAATATCAAACAGTAGAATTCTACCAAGAAAAATAAATTTTCAACAAAAGAGTTGAACTTTCAACCAGAAAAGATTTTGCAGTCAAAAAGCGGAAAAATAGAGTCAAATTATAGAATTTTCAAGCCAGTCCCTTTTTCAGAATAGTTCAATTTTCAACAAAAAATGGATTTCAAACAAAATAGTTCAATTTTCAGCCGAAAAAGACGAATTTTCCACAAAATAGTTAAATTTTGAATACAAAAAAATGACTTTTTAATAAAATTGTTGTTATTTGAAACAAATTAGAAATTGTCACAATTTAATCTAATGAGGGATACAATCCTAATGTTAAATTGCATTAAAAGTTAGGAAAAGTGCGATTCTAATCTTTTAACTCTTTCAAATTCAAAATTATACTTGACCAAAATCCCCAAAGTGTAGATAACATCATCATCCTTATTCATCAGTAAATTACCTGAAATAAACAAAAAACCTCCATTAAAAATTTTAAACATAATTTAAAACGAAAGATCAACCAATTGCGAAAAAATTAATTTTTAAACAAATATTTAAATCGTCCGCAAAAAATATTAATTTTCAACAAAAAATTAAATAGTTAAACTTTCAGTGGAGAAAATTATTTGTTAACAAACAAAAAAACGATTTTTCAACTAAAATGGTGAATCTTCAACTGAAATATTTGAATTTTCAAGAAAAAATTAATTTTTACTGAAAAAAAAGTAAATTGTCAACGAAAACTTAAAAGATAAAATTTTAAATTAAAAATTTTATGAAGAAAACTTATACAAAGGTTGATAGGGCTCATCCTTAAGATACGATCAACGGAAAAAAAAATTTCAAAAGTAGATAAATGGAATATTCCACTGGGATAATAATTTTTATTATTTAATATTTTATAATTATATATAATTATTATTATTATTATTATTTTATATTATTTTTATTATTATTATTTTTTTATTTTATTTATTTATTTCTTTATTTTTATTTTATTATTTATTTTTTATTATATATTATATTATTGTTATTTATAACTATAATTAGAATATTCAATAATAATAAAATAATGTGATGATATTATAGGTCAATCGATTTGTCTTGAGCCAAGGAATCTTTTCCATTCTCGCATCGACTTTAAATTATAAGAATGAGAACATTTTCACAATAAAAATCGATTTAAAAAATATATAAATCACCATAACTCACCTAATATTGATTAAAATGTGATAATATTATAGGTCAATTGATTTGTCTTCAGCCAAGGAATCTTTTATATTTTGTGCATCAACTTTAGATTATGTTGAAGAAAAAGTTCTACTATAAAAAACCATATTTTCAAACACTATGCATCACCATAGCTTCTTTACTCGTCAATAAAATGTCTAACTTTATAGGTCAATCGATTCGTCTTTAATCAGCACATCTTTAATATTCCTGCATCAACTTTGAATTATATCAATATGAAGAGTTTTACTGCAAAAAACCGATTTTTGAAAGATATAAATCACCATATTTTCCATACTCTTTCATAAAATGTATCAATGTTGTAGGCCAATCGATTTCTTTTGAACGGACCTAACTTTTTCATTCTCGCATCAACTTCAAATTATAAGAATAAGCAAATTTTTAGAATAAAAATCGATTCTAAAAATATATAAATTACCATAACTCCCCTACTATTTATTAAAATGTGATAAGATTATAGGTCAATTGATTTCTCTCGAGCCAAGGAATCCTTTTCATTCTCGCATCAACTTTAAATTATAAGAATGAGCAAATTTTTAGACTAAAATCGATTTTAAAAATATATAAATCACCATAACTCCCCTACTATTTAGTAAAATATGATAATATTATAGGTCAATTGATTTTTCTTGAGCCAAGGAATCTTTCATATTTTCTGCATCAACTTTGGATTATGCTGAAGAAAAAGTTTTAATATAAAAAACTGTGTTTTCAAATACTATGCATCACCATAGCTTCTTTGCTCGCCAATAAAATGTATAATTATAGGTCAATCGATTCATCTTTAATCAACATATCATCAATGTTCTTGCATCAACTTTAAATTATATCCATAAAAAAAGCCTTACTGTAAAAAACTGATTTTTGAAATACATAAATCACCATATTTTCCATAATCTTTGATAAAATATACCAATGTTATAAGACAATCGATTTGCCTTGAATCAACATAATTTTTCCATTCTCGCATCAATTTCAAATTATAAGAATGAAAACATGTTTACGCACAAAATTGATTTTAAAAATATATAAATTAC
This sequence comes from Andricus quercusramuli, assembly GCA_932178445.1. Taxonomy (NCBI): domain Eukaryota; kingdom Metazoa; phylum Arthropoda; class Insecta; order Hymenoptera; family Cynipidae; genus Andricus; species Andricus quercusramuli. The sequence continues at coordinate 29,843 of CAKNXH010000528.1, read as the reverse complement.
CATAACTCCGCTACTATTTATTAAAATGTGATAAGATTATAGGTCAATTGATTTGTCTCGAGCCAAGGAATCCTTTTCATTCTCGCATCAACTTTAAATTATAATATTTGTACTATAAAAAACCATATTTTCAAATATGATGCATTACCATAGCGTCCTTGCTCTCCACTAACATGTATTAATATTATAGGTCAATCGATTTGCCTCGAATCAACACATCTTTTCTGTTCTTAAATCAGCTTTGAATTATGTTGATGAGAAAAGTTTTACTATAAAAAACCGATCTGCAAAATATATGAATTGCCATAACTTCCCTGCTCTTCAATAAAATGTAATAATATTATAGGTCAATCGATTCGTCTCGAAGCAACCCTCTTTTATGTTCTTGCATCAATTTTGAATGATGTTAATGAAGAAAGTGTTACTATAAACACCCGATTTGCAAAATATATAAATTAACATAGCTTCCCTACTCTTTAACAAAATGTAATAACATTGTAGGTCAATCAATTTCTCTCAAACCAAGGAAGTTTTCGTATCCTTGCATCAGCTTTGAATTATATTGAAGGAAGAAGATTTACTATAAAAAACGGTATTTTCAAATAATATAATTTACCGCACCTTCCTCACTCTTCAATAAAATGTATCAATATTATAGGTCAATCGATTTTTCTTTAATAAACACATATTTTCGTTCCTGCATCTACTTTGAATTATGTTGATGAAAAATGTTTTACTATAAAAAACTGGTTTTCAAAATATATAAATTGCCAAAACTTCCCTACTCTTCAATAAAATGTACTAATGGTATAGGTCAATCGATCCATCTCGAACCGAGGGATCTTTTATATCCTCGCATCAATTTTGAATTATGCTAATGGCAAAAGTTTTGGCCAATTTCAAGGTATGAGTGATGAAAATAAGTCTTTTAAATTTCATTAATTCATCTGCAACAATTTTCAAGTTATCGCGTTCACGTAAAAGTGTGACACACACACATACAGACGATTACTTAAAAAATTGTATTAGATATTTTTAAATTGAGGAAGGTTTAATTGAATGAATTAAAATTTTTTTGGAAAATGTTACCATTACAAAGCTTCCTTTATGTCGCAAATATACTAAAACCATATCTAAATTCCCAAGGCTATCCAGAAAATCATTCACTCCCTGATTCGAGTACAAAGCGTGGGTGTAACGTGACGCCTCCCCTGTGAATCGCGATAAATGTAACAGATTGCAAATCCAGAGACGACTGTAGCGAAAGGAATGACTCGAGTATGAAGAGTTGAATTGCCGTAATTAGGAGAATCCCTCCCACCTTTGGTGTAAAATGTAATGAAACTCAAAACCTGTCCATCTGATTCGTTGCATCAAGAAATAATTCTAGAACATTCTAGAAGCTCATGATGACGTCACATCAAATTTCGCACATATACAATTGTATATTTGCGTTTTAAATATGACTGTTTTATCTATAAGGAAGCAATAAATCATTCCTGCTTTTCTCGTAATAACCTTGAACCTGTTTACATCAATTCGGCTCTGACAATTGCGCAATATTCTGTGACGTCATCATGAGCTTCTAGAATGTTCTAGAAGCTCCATGATCCCTCGAGAATGTTCTAGAAGCTTCGCACGGACACGAACTACTACAGATTAGAAGCTTCTCGATGCCGGCAAGGTAGGAATTTGTGATTAGAACCGGCCCTGTATATCTACTGATGTTTGTTAATTAATACCACTTGATTAATATTCTCGTTCGACTAACATGCTTGCCAGAGAAACGCCCTCACGTTTATACTTTTGTGACCACCTGAGGCTATTCTGCTTTTCAATGCTCATTCCACCTGGGGTGCAGGCACGATGCTGTTAAATTAAACGACAAATGAATAGCGAATGGAAATTTCAATCTAGCTATGCTAATTGAAACCGCTTCTGTAATCACAAGATGGTTACTGATTCTACCTACAGTTTTATAATAAAATCACCTGATTCATTTTTCCTGTACCAGTCTAAAAGTAATAATGTGGACTTGAGTTAATTTCAATTTAAAATGATTAATGGAATTAATTAGTTTCAAGATCCTAATTGAAGGAACACGCAGAAATCTCATTTTTTAGTTTGGAAAAGTCTATCGAATGATAATTTCAAAAATCATTGATATAATAATTAGGTGCCCGATAATAATTAGTATCTCTAACAATTTTTTGATTCCAAATTTCAGCTTCGAGAACTTATTTTTGAACATTCTATTTCAAACAAAACAGTTCTATTAAAAAAAATTCTGTAGTCCATTTATTTGATTTTTAAGCATAAATAACAATTAAGGAATTATCAATTTGAAAACAATTTGAGTAAGGTTGAGAGATATTTGCAATTTTTGAGAAGGTCCAAACTTAATTTTAAACTGGAAACGATTCCAAAAAATAAGAAACTAAATTCAGATTTTTGAAGATTTCGAAATAAAATTTTGAATTATGAATGCCAATTGAACAATTATTAATTTAAATAATAATTCAGTAGGTTTAAAATGTATTCAAAAGTTTAGGAGAAATTTAAAAATAATTTAAACGTGAAAAGATTTCAAAGCACTTGAAAAGCAATATAGATTTTTTTTTAAATTGATTTACAAAGAATATTTAATAAGATTTCAAAATTTTTTAAACATAAATCTGGATGATTTTAAGGAAATTTTCTTATTTTTCTAAGATTTTCAAAAAATTATCGTATAAACAAATATTTCAGAGCATGTTTGAAAAAAATTTATAGCATTGAAAATGATCGTCTGATTTTTTTTCTTTTAACTAATCAATTTATACAAGTTGAAACACTTTGAATGTTTTAATTTGCGGTTGAATTTTTATAACTTCAAAAGAAAAAATATTGATCTTCAGGAATTTTATTCTTTTAATTTAAATGACAGTAAACAATTCTTTTTCAATTGTTCAATTTTTATTAGTAGTCAAAAAATTGTTTTTTTTCGACCTATGATGACAAATATTGAGAATATTTCGGACATCATTTTAAATGGCATATTTGATGTCCAATCGATTGCTTATATATTTGAAAAGTTATTGCAATATTCTCAATATTTCTTATTCTTGGTCTAAAAAGAATACATTTTTGGACTACAAATAAGAATTGAACTGTCATTGCAATATTTTTAATATTCCTTATCCTAGGTCGAAAAAGAACAACTTTTTGAATGAAAATAAAAATTTAACCGTCATTGCAATATCTTAAATATTTATCTTAGTTCGAAGAAGAACATTTTTCTGACTGCAAATGAAAATTGAGCTGGCATTGCAATATTCTCAATATTTCTTATTCTTGATCGGAAAAGAATACATTTTCGAATACAAATAAAAATTGAATTGTCATTGCAGTATTTCCAATATTTCTCATCCTACGTCGAAAACGAACAACTTTTTCAATAAAAATAAAAATTTAACTTTTATTGCAATATTCTCCATATTTCTTATCCTAGGTCGGAAAAAAACATCTGTTTGACTGCCAATAAAAATTGAATTGTCATTGCAGTATTTTCAATATTTCTCATCCTAGGTCGAAAAAAAATAACTTTTTGAATAAAAATAAAAATTGAGCTGTCATTGCAATATTTTCAATATTTCTCATTCTAGGTCGAAGCAGAACAACTGTTTTACTGTTAAAAAAAATTGAAATGTAATTGCAATATTTTCAATATTTATCTAAGTTAGGAAAGAACATTTTTTTAACTACAAATGAAAATTGAACTGTTATTGCAATATTTTCAATATTTCTTATCCTAGGTCGAAAAAGAACAACTTTCTAAAAAAAAAAATGAAAATTGAATTCTCATTGCAATATTCTCAATATTCCTCATTCTTGGTCGAAAAAAACAACTGTTTTACTGCAAATAAATCTTGAACTGTTATTGCAATATTTTCAATATTTCAAATCCCAGGTCGAGAAAGAACATCGGTTCGACTGTCAATAAAAATTGAACTGTCATCGCAATATTCTCCATATTTCTCATCCTGGATCGAAAAAGAACAACTTTTGGAATAAACATACAAATTGAACTGTTATTGCAATATTCTCAATATTTCTTATCCTTCTTTCGAAAAAGAACAACTTTTTGAACAAAAATAAGAATGGAACTGTAATTACAATATTTTTAATATTTCTCGTCCTAGGTCGAAAAAAAACATCTGTTTCACTGCCAATAAAAACTGAATGTCACTGAAACATTTTCAATATGTATCTTAGTTCGAAGAAGAACATCTTTCGGTCTGCAAATGATAATTGAACTGTCATTGCAATATTTTCAATATTTCTCACCCTTGGTCGAAAAAAACAACTGTTTTACTGCAAATAAATCTTGAACTGTTATTGCAATATTTTCAATTTTTCAAATCCCAGGTCGAAAAAGAACATCTGTTTGACTGCCAATAAAAATTGAACTGTCATTGCAATATTCTCAACATTTCTCATCCTGGATCGAAAAAGAACAACTTTTTGAGAAAAAATAAGAATTGAACTGTCTTTACAATATTTTCAATATTTCTCGTCCTAGGTCGAAAAAAAACATCTGTT
>CAKNXH010000528.1:8687-19626 GCA_932178445.1 Andricus quercusramuli | reverse complement strand
TTTGTATCATAAAAGTTTATTTATAAATTGAAAATTTAAATTTTTTCATGAAATAATTTTAACAGGTCATTAATAATTAGAACTTTTTCTTACAATATTTAATTACATAGAGATTTAAAATACTTCAATTACAAATTATATAATTTTTTGAATTGTTTGTGATGTTGTGAGATGAGTATCTAAACTCAATTTTGAATGTTATTGGTACATATTTTTTAACTTGTTCGGAAATTATTATATAAAATTGAATTAAAAAGATGAGTTTTAAACTCAAAAAATTAATCTTCAACTGAAAGTGTTGAATTTTCGACAACAAAAAATTAAGGTTGACTAAATAAGCTTTATTTAGAATAGTTGAATTTGAAAATAATAATAATAATCATTTTTAACCATGAAGATTAATTTTTTCCCAAAAAAGAAGAATTTTCAACTAAAAAAGATTATTTGTCAAGCAAAGGGATAAATTTTTAACTAAAATGATGAATCTTCAATCCAAAAAAAAAAAAAAAAATTAAATTTGAACCAAATAGTTGAATTTTCGACCAAAAAGATTAATTTTGAACTAAAAAAGACAAATTTTCAACCAAATAGTCGAATTTTAAACTAAAAAAGATTCCTTTCCAACCAAAAATGTAATAGTTGAATCTTCAGTTTAAAAAATTAATTTTCAACCAGTCGAAAACAATATTAATAATTGTTAACCAAGAAGATTATTTTTTATATCAACAAAGACTAATTTTCAACTAAAAAAGTATATTTGTCAAGAAATAGATACATTTTTAACTACAACGATGAATCTTCAATTGAAAAAAAATTAATTTTTGACCAAATAGTTGAATTTCATCCAAAAAAAGATACATTTTCATCCAAAATTGAAATGGTTTAATTTCATGTTAAAAATCTAATTCCTAACCGGAAAAAGACGAATTTTCAGAAAAATAGTTGAATTTTCTACTGGAATATTTAAATTTTCAGTGAAAAAATTGATTTCCAACAAAGTAGTTACATTTTCAACCAGAGATGAAATTTCAATTAAAATTATAAATCTTCAACCAAAAAAATAATTTGTAATGGAAAAGTTTAACTTTTAACCAGTTAGTTGAATTTTCAACTGAAGAAAGATGAATTCGCGACGGAAAATGTAACGAAAATTTCTATGACAAATTCTGACTTGGAACAGGGATTTTTAATTGGCTTCTTCTCAATGCGGATTATAATTCTTCCAACAAATTTCCGTTCCCTGAAAAAAAATTTCTGTTCCAAGTCAGAAGAAATGAGGAGTAATCGAATAAAACGTGATAAACCCATTTTTTTAAATTGAGAAAATGATTATTTCCGTATGATTGAAATATCATCAATTTGATCATCAAACTCAAGTCAGCGAAGAAAATCTCGAAGCGGAAAATTGCAAAAGGTTTTACTTAACATTTCTTTATCATTTTTGCGGTCAGATGTAAATTTCCGGTTTTTTAATTAAATTCCCGGTCATTTCCCGGTTTCCCGGTCAAGTCACCAACCTGAACTCACAAATTTCCGGAACTATTCTTTTCCAAAAGAAGAATTTCCACCCTGAATACCCTCTTCTTTCTCAAAGTTCTTTCAATTACTCTAAAGCTAAAGTTTCCTTCAAAAGTTCTTCTCGAAAACTTCTAAAAGGGTGTAATAAATCTACGGAAGAACTAGATTCAAAAAGAAGAACTCTTTACTCTATCGGCCATTCAATTGCCCCTTTTTTCCTTCAATCAAAATCACGTAGTTTGCAGCACGAAATTAAATTCTTTGCGACTGGTTGTAACTGAGTTGAAACTCTTTAACTGCATTCCGGTCGCAATTGTAGCTTAGCTTAGCCGACTTTCTTGAGCATAGTTCCTTCAGTCGAGTGAGTATGACAATAGGTAGATTTCACTGTTTCGTCTGAAAGAAGCCTCTTCTTTAAGTAGTTCATCCCCTGATGTTCCAGATAGTGATCGGAATAAGAAAGGGGAATTATGGGAAATTCCTATTCTGAATGAAGCCCTCACCTTGCCAAGGTGGTTTCTATCGTACTAGGTCAGTGGTGCTGTGGGTGAGTCAAACCCTCTATGTATGTATACTCTAGGGGCTTTAGGGTGGAGCACCGAGCAACCCCAATCGATAAACCCCCGGCCAATGTTCTGATCCTGGTCACGGATCCTGAGGGTGAAACAAGACGGTGCTTCAGATTTGTGTAGAGTTCTTCAGTTTTCAATAAGGAAAATCCTCTCCATTTTGAAGCAATGTTAACATAAGGAGGGAGCATCTACATATCAACTTGTCCAAATGAGAAGGTTTATCAGTGCCCTCAAGACTGCAGCAACTTTTGATTTGGTCTTCACGGTTCAACATTTTTTCATTTGGTTTCTCCAAGATAGAACCTTTCCACCTGAACACGTGACGACCAGTTTCTGACTATAACTCTTGGGTCTTCTTATATTGATCACGAACTAATGAAGGCCACAAAGGATCCTGACTAGGACTCACTAGCACAGTTGTTCTAGTAAAATTCTGACCACTGCCCTAATTGGAATCGAAACAAATAGGGAATTTCCATATGGGAAGTATATTTTATTTGCAACTGCGCCATCAAGTCAAGAATCGAGAGGATCTTTCTCAATTGCATGGCCAGAGTATGAGAGATGGGGGTTCAACGACATTCCGTTCTACCGGACAATTGCAAATAAGAAGAAGAGAACCCATTTTCCGCTTGCACAAATATTGAACGCAACGAGGCGAAACTTTCTTGGCGCCTATTCAGAATGAATTTAGAGTACGTTGCGGACATGAAAAGAGAAAATGGATTCCAAATCAGTCCCTTCCAACTCTATATGAAGCTACACATTTGTAAGATTCTCAAATAACAGAACGGGTTCTGTTCCATTTTGTTCCACGATCTGTGGGCGAGGACATGCAAATGGAATCCCGCCAAGAGAAATGATTCTACTGCTACTTTTTACATTGCCAAGAATTTGTAAGCTTGGGTTAGAATATTTTTCAGGAATGGATTAGGAATTCGGAAAATTAAGTAATCAACCCATCCTTAGACGTCAAGATGAGAATCTTATTGAGGTCGAACTCAGTATCTCGAGCGAAATTTCGAATTTGAAATTGTCGATATGTTAGGCTTCCAATTGACGCGGAACACCATTGACGGTCGGAGGGTATTGTGACCCGGACGCATAAATTGTTACGAATATAATTGTAAAAATCAAATAGTTGTATCGACGATAAATAGATTAGAGAATCCAAGGTCTGTGAGTACAAGTTCTTTTGGAAAATATTCTATTTCTAGAATCCTGCTTAATTTTCGGTTCGAATTCATGTTTCAGCCAAACCAATGAATCCTCCCTGTTTGCGTAGTTTCTTGTTCAGTGGTCATATTTGAAAGCTTTTCTTGCCAAATGGGAATTCAATCAGCTGGCGCTCGACAACCCTGTTTATCTATTCACGTACGCGTCACATTTCAGGATGACGGAATGCATCGGACAAAGAGTGTGCATTAAATTTCGCCTAAGACTAGGCCACTCATATTCAGAAAACATCTTCATGGCTCGGAAAATCTATGGTGGTGAGTTTATGAGTGATACCTGAATTAGAGATTCGTTCAGGTGATTGAAAAGTGGTCTTAGTCTACTGGAAAGTGACGCTCGCTCTAGCAGACACGCAAAAGCCGAAAAATCTCAAAATGTGGAACGAATGTTTATAGAAATCGTTTAACAGTGGGAGTGATAAAGGAAATTTTGAGCCAAGATTTGAGGATGAGACTGGGGGAATGGCGACTGCGTCTTTTGCCACGACACCCATCGAATCCTGACCTGGCTCTATGTGATTTCTGGCTATTTTCCAACTTGAAGTATTCTTTAAAAGGAATCGATTTGGAAACGTAGACCAGATAAAATAGAATTTGGCGAAGCAAATGTTAAATATTCCAAAATGTGACATTTTCTTATTGAAAATATAATTATTTCATGTTTGGTTGCAAATTTATTTTTTTCAGTTGAAAAAACAACTTTCTTGAAAAGTATACTTTTTGGATGAAAAGACAACTGTTTTGTTGAAAATGTATCTTTTTTGGTTGAATTTTGATTTGAAATGGAAATCTTTCCTGGTTGAAATATCCACTCTGACAGTATTGGTTAACAATTGATCTCATTCAGTTAGAAATTATTTTTTTTTTTTAGAAAATTCAACAATTTTGAAGATTTATTATTTGAGTTGAAAATTCATGTCTCTGGTAGGTGATATGATTATTTTGTTGAGTATTCGTAGAACATGGACGCGGATGTGTTCCGCGTCCACCTCTCTTTCTCCTAGAGAGCGGGAGAGGTGGTAGACGCATGCGTGTGGTGGACGCGTACGTCGCAGAGAAGAGATTCTCGAAAGCGTTTACCACCACTTCCGCTCTCAAGGAGAAAGAGAGATGGACGCGGAACATGTGTTCCGCGTCCATGTTAAGGGTAAGAGTTAACTCTTACCTCTGGTACACCACAAAGTCGGATACTTTCTGGGCAAACCTTGTACTTTCAAAACGGAAGAAATAGGGCGATTTTCTACCAAAATAGTTGAATATTTAAACCAAAAAGACAAGTTTTCTTCACTGGGCTCTATTAATTTTCAATTCGCAGTCGAGCGAGAATTTTCAACTAAAACAAAATATTTCTCCAAGATGGTAACATTTTGAAACAAAAAGATGAATTTTGAGCTAAAATGATGAATCCTAAACTGCGATAGTAAAATTTTCAGTTCAGAAATAAATTTTTAAACCAATCCCAAGAATTTTCAACTGAATAATTATATCACCTACCAGAGACATGAATTTTCAACTAAAATGATGAATGAGACAACATTTTAGAAATCAAAAATGTCCCTTGAATTTTTCACCAAAGATATTGAATTTTTAGTCCAAAAAAATAGTTGAATTCTCAACGAAGAATATTCATTTTTTACCAAAAAAAAAAGAAGAATTTTCAACAAAATCTATTGATATTTCCTGAAATAATGGAAAAATTATCGAAATACCTTGATAGCTTTTAAAATCTCCTTAAATCACTTAAGTCCTTGGACATCCTTGGAAATTACTTCAAATTTTTCAAATCACTTGAAATTGACTCAGAATTATTTTAAGTTTTCTCAAATAAATCCTCTGAAATATTAAAAATTCTTTGAAATATCTTCAAATTATGGAAACCAATAAAAAATTCTTTGAAATTTTTTTCCTCAGAATGTTTTAAAATACCCTATAATCTTGAAAATCCTTCGAAATTTCTTCAAATTATCGAAATATAATAAAAATTCATCTCTTAAAAACTCCTTAGAAGTTTCAAAAATATCAAAGAATCTTTTAAATTCTTTGGAATATAATTATTGATATGTGTTACAAACTTTGTGAAATCTCCAAAAATACCCTCCTGCCAAATTCGATACTTCACTTTTTTTTTAAACCGTTAGTTACGCTAGCTCAACGTTAAGCTGACGCAACCACATGTTCGAATCGAGTTAAAATCTACTTCATAATTAAGGGCTCATTTACGGCTAATTGGATGTCCTATTGCCAAATTCAATAATCTGCTTTAAAAAAAACGTGAGTTACGCTAGCTTAAAGTTAAGCTAGCGCAACCCACAGGTTAAAAAAAATATTGGAGCATTGAACTTGGCAATAGGGCATTAAATGAGCACTTAATTATGAAATAGATTTGAACTTGACTCGAGCATGTGGTTACGCCAGCTTATCGTTAAGCTAGCGCAACCCACGCTTTTTCAAAAAAATGGTGGAGCATTGAATTTGGCGATAGGGCATCGACTGAGCATTGAATGAGCCCTTAATTTAAAATAGGTTTAACTCGATTCGAAAATGTGGTTACGTCAGCTTAACGTTAAGCTAGCGTAACCCACTGTTTTTTCTTCAAATTGCAGATCATTCAATTTGGCACTAGGACATTACCCTTGATTATGAAATACATTTTAATTGGATCCTAACATGTGGTTACGTCAGCTTAACATACCTCCCTTCTCCTTGCATGAAATCCTTGAATTTTGCAATTTTTTTCAAAAGCAGTGACTTTTACCTGATTTCGAGATTTTCCCCGCCGTGGAGAATCACATCATAAGCGACCAAACACTTGCAAAGTAATTGCTCATTCGCCGACAACTTGATGTTTGAAACTGTTGGTTATGACATCATTAAAATGCGTATGCTAAGTTTACTGAGAACAATATAGTGAGAATGTAGCTTCTAGAAATTTTTGGAACGCTGCCCATTCTCATCTCCATGACAATGTAGTCGTTACCCTTCTTTTGCGTAATAAAGCATTCGCCCTATCTCGGGAAATTAACACTGGGGAGAGAAATTACTTCCGCACCGCGGCAACTCTGAATTCCTTTTCTGAAAATTTCCTTATGGGGTCATCCACAAATAACGTGAATTTTGTTTCTGAATTTTTCAACCCCCCTCCTCCAATGTGAGATACTGTACAATTCAGTCCTGCAATCGTAGAAAGTAGAAGGACAGAGCGTTTTCTAATTCCAGATTCCTACTTTATCAACATCGAGATTTTTCAACATTTCTTGATGGCGTCATCAAGGATGTTCTAGAAGAATGTTTTTCGCGAATTATTTGCGCACTGAATTCTGAATTCATGTAACGACAGCATGGTTATTTCTTATCTCAAGAATTTTTCGCGTAAATACTTTCAAGGTTATATTTTGCTTTATCCGGTCAATTTCTGCTGCGTCATTATAGTCATTGCAAGAAAAATAAGGATGATTTATTGCTTCTTTACGGACACAATATTTATTTAGTGCGCAAAAAGGTGCAGGTCCTTATTTATTTAGTGCGCAAATAATTCGTGAGAAACACTCTTCTACAATATTCTTGATGACGTCATCGAGGATGTTCTAGAAGAATGTTTTTCGCGAATTATTTGCGCACTGAATTCTGAATTCATGTAACGACAGCATGGTTATTTCTTATCTCAAGCATTTTTCGCGTAAATACATTCAAGGTTATATTTTGCTTTGTCCGGTCAATTTCTGCTGCGTCATACATTAATTGCAAGAAAAGCAAGGATGATTTATTGCTTCTTTACAGATACAATATTTATTTAGTGCGCAAAAAGGTGCAGGTCCTTATTTATTTAGTGCGCAAATAATTCGTGAAAAATATTCTTCTAGAACATTCTTGATGACGTCATCGATGAATGTTCTGGAACGGTCTCGATGTCAACCTCACACAGGCACACGCACACAGGTCACCTCAGAAAGACACGCACTAATACCAATTGATCCAGAACCTGCATAGCCCATCTATTAATATAATTTGATGACATCAGCAAGAAAAGTAGAATTTGGCAGAAACTTAGCTCGTACACAAACCACATAGGCTGTTGAACAGTCTCGAAGTCGGTAAGGAAGACATCTAGACCTAGAGACCGCTCTAGCTTTCTGCTGATGAATTTTATAATTTCTCCAAGGAACTTCAAACTTTATTTCAATTCTCATTCAATAGAACCAAATTTTTGGTACTGCCCTTGAACATTAATTACCAGTCTTCACAGTCCCTATGGGATAAAATATAGGGACCAAAGGGTACTTTTTGTCACTCTCATATGGTACTTTTTTCGATCTCAAATGTCTTATTAAAAAAAAAAGACTTATTGCTATACGCACGCGCATTTCCAAAATGTTTGTCTGTCTGTCTGTTTGTTTGTTTGTCTGTCTGTCTGTCTGTTTGTCTGTCTGTTTGTATGTCTGTCTGTTTGTCTATCTGTTTGTCTGTCTGTTTGTTTGTCTGTTCGTCCGTTTGTTTGTCTATCTGTTATTTTGTCTGAACGGCTGTTTGTCTGTCTGTCTGTTCGTCTATCTATTTGTCTTTCTGTTTGTTTGTCTGTTCGTCCGTTTGTTTGTCTGTCTGTTATTTTGTCTGAACGTCTGTTTGTCTGTCTGTCTGTTTGTCTGTCTGTTTGTCTGTTTGTCTGTCTGTCTGTTTGTCTATCTGTTTGTCTGTCTGTTTGTTTGTCTCTTCGTTCATTTGTTTGTCTGTCTGTTATTTTGTCTGTCTGTTTGTCTGTCTGAGACTTCGAAACAATTCGAGTTATATTCAAAAGAATTCAAATGGACTGGAAAACTAATTTCGAATTTAAAAAATTTGATTTATTTACGTCAAATTGGAATGAATTTAGAGGAATTTAAGGAAAACGAGAAGAATTCGATAAAAATTATACAAATTCTATGTGAATTTTTAAACAAAATTCAAATGAATTGGAAACAATTTGAAAATATGGAAAAACTTTATTGAATTCAGTGAGTTTTCAAAATTCAAGGAAATTCAAAGGAATTCGATGACATTCCTACAAACTCAAGGTGAGATTAAAAGACTTCCGGATCAAATATATAAAAAATTCAAAAAATTGTAAAATATTCTGGTAAATTAAGTAGAATTGAATAATTTCAGAAGAAATGAAGTGAATTAAAAAAATTCAAGAGAATTCCAAAGAATTTCAAAGAATTCAGGGTAAATTAACAAGAATGAAGGGTGAATTCAAAAAAAAAATTTCAAATCACTTCAAATCTTTGAAAGCCTTACTAATTTCTAACAAAAAAAATGGCTAATGACTAAAGAACAATTAAAAAGAATTTAAATGAATTGAAAAAATTAAAAGATAAAAAAACCGAAAAATCTATTTATTTCAGTATTTAAGTGATTCAGAAGAAATTAAGGAGAATTAGAAGAATTCGATAAAATTCATAAAAAAAATTAGAGGTTAGAAAACCCAGAATATCATTCAAAAAAATTTAATGAAATTAAACAAAAAATTTTTTAAAATCCTTCGAATTAGGTAAAATTGAGTGGATTAGAAAGATTTCAAAAGAATTCGAAAGAACTCAGGATAATTTAATGAAACTTCAGGCGAATTCCAAATAAAATTGCAAAAAATATTTTAAAATCTCTTCAAATCTTTGGAACCCTACGCAATCTCTCACTTCTTGTCAATAAATTCTTTAAACTCCATAAAAATATTAAAATCCACTAAAATAATCAAATCCCCAAAAATTACTGAAACCCTTGGAAATCCCCTGAATTTGTTTAAATCTCTTGAAAATGCCTTGGAATCTCTTAATATGCCCTAAGATATTTCAAAGTATTTGAAATCCCTTCAAAATACTGAAATAAATAAAAAATTTCTGGGAATCTTTTAAAATTTCCTAAAATATTCCAATCCCTTTAAATCTTTCGGAATCCTTTTTGAAGCTCGTGAAAATTCCAAGGAATTTGGAAAATACCTCAAAATATTTCAAATTCTATGATCATGTTATCAATTGATCAATTGATCTTTCAATAAAAAAAATTCTCATTCAAAAAAATTAATTGAATTTGGTAAAATTCAGTAAATTGAGAAGAATTCGAGAGAATTGCAAAAGTCAAAAAAATTCAAAGGAATTTAAAAGAATTCAGGATGAATTCAAAAAAATAACTTCAAGTCTTTGAAACCCTACAAAATACCTCAATTTTCGTCAATATATTCTTGAAGATCCACTAAAATATTAGAAAATACCATGAAATTCTATATTTCCTGAAATCCTGGAAAATATCTTAAAATACATTGAGAGCTTGAAATCCCTTAAAATCATTGAAATCCTGCGAAAGCTTATCAAATCTTGTGAAATCCTTTCAAAATATCCGCATCTTCCGAAATTCGAGAAAATTCTTTATGTTAGAATATTTCAAACCCTTTGAAATCCCTACAAATTATTGAAATCTATTAAAAATTCCTTGGAATCTTCAAAAATTGAAAATATTAAAAAATAAGGTACCATAAGGACCAAATCTTCAAAATAGGATACTTAAGGACCATGACTGAATGTAGGATACAATAGGAAATTTCAGAAAGACTTTCTGATTCGTCTGCAGGATTATTTTTCCAAGCCCAAAGAATACATCCTACGGAATGTTATGTTTGCACTTATCAATTATGTCATAAACCTGAAAGACAGCGAGAAACATCTCTTGGAAAACATTTCAGGGCTCTATGTGAAGAAATAAAGGTTAAATTATGCTCGAACGAGTCAAAAAGACTGTCATTATATAACAATAGAATTTACTTTTAGCGTCGACATTAAAAAATGTAGCATTCCTTTATCAGCTTTGAGTGCCGTCTAGCTACACTAGAGATTAGATTTAATGGTGCGCGACGGAGGGTAATTGCCTTTCCTAAGTAATTATTACTAAAATCTCATCTAGCTTCTTGGCATCATAACTGCATTGTTTTATCGTGGCGCATGCGCGGCGCCAGTTGTAATGAGTCCCTTAATGATCGTCTAATAAATCCCGTCTAGAGTCTTAAGGTCCGAGCGCATAGGCGTTCATGTTCTTCCAGCAGGATTTATCGGAACATTCGCAAACGTAAACCCTCTCTAGGATGTTGCACTGCGGTTAATGGTGTCATGCCTGACTGCCCTGGAGTAATAATCAGAGAGAAACTGACTCCCGTGCGATCGCGTTTATATGGCTTTCTTGGGTACAGAAGAAATGTTAACTACACTGCGAATGGCATTCGGATAATGCTGGAGTTTCTTCCTTGCGCATCTTCTTAGGCTATTTACTTTAGTCGGTCGAGAATAATGGACGGAAATGCCTTCAGTTGTTGCTTATTGGAGCTGTAACATTTTGAAGAGTTTGAGAAGATTTTAATGACAATCTTCACCTTAAAATAGTAGTTTCTGTTTGAGGAACGAAAGGCAAATAACGGCAGTTGATTGGATTGTGAAAGGAGATTTTCTAGAAAAGATGCGTGAACCATATTTGGAGATGGACCATCATCTTTTAATTTGGGTAGTAGCCATTTGGGTGATGACAATTCCGCTGGCAAGGCTCGACACAGAGTCTTGCGCTCACTCAGCGACGTGAGGGGAAGTCGAGTAGAGAGGG
>CAKNXH010000527.1:63126-85927 GCA_932178445.1 Andricus quercusramuli | reverse complement strand
TTATTAAGAGTTTTAGTATTATTATAAGTTTATAATATTATTATAAGCATTTTCAACAAAATAATTAAATTTTTAATAAGAGAAATGAATTTACAACTAGAGAGTTGAATTTTTAACTAAATAATTACATTTTTGACGAAAGCGATGAATTTTGAAACCAAAAAGTCGAGTTTTCAACCAAATGGTCAAATTAATAAGAAAATATCAAAATTCAACCAAAAGCAATTGCATTTTTAACCAAATAGTTAAATTTACAAGCAAAAATGGTGAATTTTTCAGAGGAGATTTTTATTTTCAACCAAAGAGGTACATTTTCATTCAAAAAGTTGAATTTTCAACCCAATAATTAAATTTTCAACCCAATAATTAAATTTTCAACAAAAGAGATGAATTTTCAAACCAAAAAGCCAAATTATTAACCAAGGAGATTAATTTTCTACGAAAAAGACCAATTTTCAACAAAAAAGATTAATTTTCAACCAAAGAGTTGAATTTTTAAGAAAATAATTAAATTGTTGACCAAGAAGACGAAATTTCAACCTACAAAAATAAATTTCCAAACAAATGGTCGAATTTTACAACCAACAAGTTGAACTTAAGAAAAAAAAAACAGTTTCATTTTCAACCGAGAAAATTAATTTTTTAGAAGATAGTTAAATTTTTAACGTCCAGGAGAATGAATTTTCTCTCCAAATAGTCGAATGCCCAAAATCGACCAAAAAGGATGACTTTTTAAAATAATACTTGCATTTTCGAAAAAAAAATTTTATTCAATTTCCAACTAAATACCTAAATTTTCATCAAGAATTAATTTCTGACCAAAGTTAAATTTGCAATCAAATACTTGAACTTTAGAACAAAAGGTCCATTTGAAAAAAAAAAAAAAAATTTTAAATAAAATAATTGAATTTTAAACAAAATAGCCAATTTTTTGTTAAAAAATATCAAACTCGAACCAGAATCAGTTGAATTTTCGATCAAAAAGTGAAATTTTCGATAGAATAATTAAATTGGTAACAAAAGGGATGAATTGTCAAATCAGAAAGGCGAATTTTTAACCCAGAAGATTAATTTTATACGATAAAAGACGAATTTTCAACAAAAAAGGTGAATTTTCAACCAAAGAGTTGAATTTCCAACAAAATAATTACATTTTTGACACAAGATATGAATTTTGAAAACAAAAAAAAAAACGAATGTTCAAACTAAAAAAATAAATTTTAAAACAAATGATGAAATTTTCAATAAAAATATATTAAACTTCAACCAAAATCAATTGCATTTTTAACCAAATAGTTAAGATTACAAGCAAACAAATGAATTTTTTAGAAGATTGTTCAATTTTCAAACAAAGAGGTACATTTTTGTACAAAAAATTTCATTCCCAACCAAATAATTAAATTTTCAACCCAATAATGAAATTTTCAACAAAAGAGAGGAATTTTCAAACCAAAAACCCAAAATCTCAACCAAGGAGATTAATTTTCTACAATAAGACACGAATTTAAAGAAAAAAAAAGATGAATTTTCAATCAAAGAGTTGAATTTTAAACAAAATAATTACATTTTTGACACAATTTATGAATTATAAAATGAAAAGGACGAATTTTCAAAATACAAAAATAAATTTTCAACCAAGTCGTCCAGTTTTTAAATAAAAAAATGTTAAACTTCAATCAATATTATTTGCATTTTCAACCAGATAGTTAAGTTTAAGAGCCAGAAAGATGAATTTTCTAGAAGAGAGTTCAATTTTCAACCAAAAAAATAAATTTTCAAAAAAAAATGAATTATCAAACCAAAAAGCCGAATTTTCAACCAAGAAGATTAATTTTCTACAAGCGAGGTACATTTTCGTCCGAAAAGTTAAATTTCCAACCAAATAATTAAATTTTCGAACAAATAATTAAATTTTCAACAAAAGAAATGAATTTCAAAACCAAAAAGACAAATTTTCAACCTAGAAGAATAATGTTTTACTGTAAAAGACGATTTTTAACCAAAAGAGATGAATTTTCAAACAAGAAGATTAAATTTCTACCATAAAAGTCGAATTTTCAACAAAATAATACAATTCTCAACCAAAGGGATGAATTTTTGACGAAAATTATTAATTTCCCTATCAAAAAGATGAATTTTCAATTAGGAAAGAAAAAAATTGCATCCAAATTGTGGAACTTTCAAACCAAAAAACGGAGGCAAATTTACATTTTCTTTTGAAAAAAATCAATCTTCACTGAAATGGTTAAACTTTCAGACGAAAAGATTTTCAACCAAACAATAAAATTTTCAAAACCAAAATATGATCGTCAGGAGAAGGCAATTACAAAATAATCATTTTTGAAATTTGATTAAATTTTAGAGGATTCTAGTACAAGAAAAATTTTTATTTTACAATCATAAGAAAAGTTTCTAATTTTTAAAATGTTATTTCGAACGTTTTTTGGAAAAAGTAAGCAAGCTTTGAAGATTCACAATTTAATAAATCAATTTTTTTATTTACTGTTTCTTTTCAATTGGAAGAGGAACTTGTGTATTTTTAACATTTTTACTGTGTATTGAAAAGGAGGAAATTTTAGTTATTTTTTTATGAATTGAGAGGGAAGTCTTTGTTATCAATATTCTAATTGAGTTGGCAGAGAGCATGTTCTGTTTTTAAACACTTTCTTCCAGGTGAAAGGGGTGAATACGTTTTTCTGAGCTAAAAGAGAAATTTCTTTTATTTTCTAAATTTTCATGAGTTAGAGAAGAGGAAAACTTGGTATCTATTTTTTCTGAATTCTAAGAGGGAATTCTTCATTTTGAATATTTCAAGTTTAAAAAAGTTTCACTTCAACTAATTAACTTCATAGTTTAGTTACGATTGCTATAAATTCAAACATCTTCAGCTTTAAGAGATTGCCATTTTTAATTATAATGCACCTGAAAAATTTTGTTTTTGTAGGCTCATTTGCATAAAAAATGTTTAAGAAATATTTGATTGTTACTTCGGATAGGCCCACAGCAATTAGTAGAATTGAACTGAAAATCGGTTTCATTTTGCTAATTAAAATTTATCGAGTAGGAGTTGAAGTCAGAGTCATGCATGCGAATGAGCGCCAGTAACTGGTTTGATGCTACTTTTCGAAAAAAAGATTCAATTTTATTTCGTGGATGAGATTAAAGTCCCTTATGCCCTCAAGTTTAGCATATACACGCATTCGTATTTCCACACATAAAGGTAAAGCTTGTAAGACCTGTTTTGAGTTGGCTCGTCCTGAAGCGTCCTCAAGCTAACTTTGCCAGGAATAGAAGCACCACAGTCTTTGTCCACTCGTTCTCGAAGGCAGACGGATTCAGAATACTTATCGCAAGACAACCATAGAAAACGCTTCTGAGAGGTCAGTAAACTTGAGAAAAATAGGTGTGGTTCCTTAAATTACATAAAAAAAAAAATTAATTAGCTCAACTCACACCACAGACTCACATCAGATTAGGGGTAGATTATAAAAATTCTCCTGTTTTATAATTATTTGTGAAAATGTCCTTCAAAAATCATATCTAGTGATCATCAGTGACAAATAAAATAATCCCTTTGCAAAAGAAATCTACTTAGAAGATACCATTTTTTGTTGCAGTTGAAGGATGCTTCTATTTTCCTTTTTACTCCTGCTGCCCCTGGTAGCCAGGGCAGAAGAACCATCCCTAAAGCCCTATACGCTCGAAATTGAAAATGGGACCCTAACGAACATAATTCCTCGTGAATCTTCAATCGAGAGATTGGATCTTTCCAATCTACAAATCAAATTCATCAAAAGAGAAGCCTTTGATGATCTGAAAAATCTGAAATCCTTGGTCCTAAGGAACAATTCACTCACATCACTTCCTGAATTCGTTTTTTCCAATCTCACATCCCTCGAGTACCTCTGCCTAGCTGAAAACAAAATCCACACCTTGGACAACATCTTCATCGGTTTGGATAATTTGAAAACCCTGAACATATCCTGCAATCCCTTGAGACATTTGAGACGAGGTCAATTTTTCGGACTGCCAAGCAACATCAATATTTATACAAGGGGAAACATTTTCTGGAGTTTGAGCACCATGCTTTTCGAAAATCCATTTTTGAAGGAAAAGGAAAATTTGGCTGACCTGGAGAGAGCGAGATTTGGAGATGATCCTGATGAGCTTCAAGTAGCAGAAGCCAGGAAACTGGATTCTCTGGATCGGGAGATTTTCGCTGGTTCGAGGACCCATGTTTTCTTTAAAGAAACTGATCCTCAACTCGATAAGGATATCCGTGTTAAACTTTGTTTGGAGGATGGAATCGTGGTCAGTCTTCAGATGATCGAGAAGGATGATAAGGTGGAAGAAAAATGCTCTGAAGTCAAAATCGACTATGATGAAAGACAGGTGAGATATTGAGAAAACAATCTTTAATCATCCATACCCAGATAACTGAATTGTTCCGAATTTCCAAATTCAATAAACTTATAATCATCTTGTTTCAGGTGAACCTTCGTGGATTGGGAATCAAGGACTTCGACGAGGATTGGTACCAACTTCAGAAACTGCCAATAATCGGGATCGATCTTTCCAACAACGAAATTCAAGAAATCTCCAAGGAATTTTTGAACGACCTGCCAGGTGATTTGGCTTACGTCAGCCTCGTTGAAAACTTAATCAGAAAAATTCCGAGACAGGTGATCGACAACAGTCATCTGAAGGTACTCAATCTGAAAGACAACTCGATAGAAGAAATTGAAGAAAAAGCTTTTGAGAACACCAGACTGACAGGCCTTTTCTTGAGTGGAAATCGACTGGAGAATATCAACTTCGTCAAGGATCTGCCTTCAACCCTCACAGAACTGGTTCTGAATCGCAATCTCATCCAGTCCATTCCAGACGGTATTTTCACGAGACTCGCAAACCTGGTGTACCTAAATCTCGGAAAAAACAACATCCCGAATTTGCAGAGCGACACTTTCCGAGGATTGAAATCCCTTCAGGTTCTTATTTTAACCAGAAATTCACTTTCCAACATTGCTTTGGGTTCCTTCAAGTACTTGAAAAATCTTAAAACTCTTTATCTTTACCATAATTACATTTCGACTCTTCCAAACGGGGTTTTTGAAAATTTAGAAAAATTGAGGAATCTGCATTTGGCGTTTAATAGGATCAAAAAGATTACTCAAGATATGTTCACAAAACTTCCAAAGTCACTCAATTTCTTGCATTTAGATTATAATAAGATTGAGTCTATGGAACCTGGAAGCTTTATTGAAGTTCCTAAATTTTCGTTGTCTTTGGATGGAAACAAGATATCAAATATCTTGCCAGGTACTTTCGATTTGCCGAATTTGCAGGATCTTTATCTGAGGAATAATTCCTTGGCCATTCTTAAGTCAGAATCTTATGAGGGTCTTCCAAGATTGAAGCGTCTCTGGCTCTCGAATAACAAAATTAATAATATCGAGAAGGGTGCTGCTCGTAGTTTGTCATTCCTTACTATTTTGGATATTTCAAAAAATCCTCTTCAACGTTTGGAAAACGGTGCTTTGTTCGGTTTGCCAAAATCAAGGGCTAGCTTTGTCTACATTTCCGATAATTCCATTGATTTGATTCAAGGTGGGCTTTTTGACGATTATAATGGTTAAATGAATGTTTATGAATGGAATACTGAATGGCAAGATAAGTTTGAATGTGATATGCATAAATCAAAATTTCGCTCGTGCAATAAAAAAACAAATGGATAAGAAAAGTTTTATTTTTGATTTGTTAGTTTGAACCCATCCTTTAGTTAAATAGGCATAGTAACTATATATAATTTGTTTATAGCAATTTAATTTTTTAATCAAATGTGTGGATATGACTAGAAATGAGAAAGTTTTAGCCTAACTTAGTCGAAAAAAGTGAAAAAGTGACCTATTTGGAACGAAAAAAGTGATCAAAGGTCAAAGACAAAAAGTGACAAACATCAACTAAAAGTGATCAATGTGCATTAATAATGTGAATAATTTTCCTTTGAATTAAAAAAAAATCTAAAAAATTAGTTAGATTCAAGGTGAATTCAAATGAATTGGAAAAAATTCAATTTATTTCAATAAAATTTGAGTGTATTTCGAAAATACAGACTTTGACGAAATTCATTATAAAATTTCTATCCAACTGAGTAAAATAAGGGAAAACAGAATTCAGGGCGAATTAATCAGAATTTAAGTAAATTGAAAAAAAAAATTACAGAAAATTTGATTGAATTTAGGGGAATTTAAGGGAAATGAGAAGAATTCGAAGAAACTTTTCAAAATTCAAGATGAATTTATAAAAAAAATTATTTGAAAATAATTATGAAATTTTCTTTTTCTTCTTGGTAGAATAGTGAATTTAGAATAATTTAAAGGAATTCAGAGGACTTTGATGAAATTCGCAAATTCAACAGAATTTAAGAAAATTGAAAAAACTTGTTTAAAACATATTTTTAAACCAACGAATTGAATAAAATTCAAGTGAATTTATAAAAATTCAAAAGAAATCAGGAAATTTAGATGAAATTCATAAAAATTCAAAAATATTCTCAAACAAATTGAATCTATTAAATGTGCAGTGAATTAAAAAAGATTCGAGAGAATTAAAGAAATTTTGATGAAATTCAGAATTCAAGGTAAGTTTAACCTGAATTTAAAAAATATGAATTTATAAAAAATTAATTGTACTGAGTAGAATTAAATGGACTTAGGAGAATTAAAAAATTTTAAAAGAACATCAAAGAATTCAAAAGAATTGAAAAAAAGTCAGAATAAATGCTCAAAAATTCAGGCTGAATTCCATATGAATTAAAAATAAATTAGAAAGGAATAGAAAATCAAAAATATTCCACTGATTTCAGTAAAATTGGATTGCATATAATTAAAAGCGAATTCAACAAAATTGAAATAAATTTAAGTATAACAAAACAAAGAACAATTATATAAATAAAATTTTAATGAATTTAGGAGAATTTAAGGAAAATATGAAGAATTTGACGAAATTTATAAAAATTCAAGTGATATTAAATACCTAAGAATTTGAGGTAAGTTTAAAAGACTTCAGGATTAGTAAAAAAAAAACAAGAAAAATAGTCCATTGAATTGAGTATAATTGGGCTAATTTAAAAGGATTCAAATGAATTCGGAAAAATTAAGAACAATTGAGGAAGATTCCAAAGAATACAAATGAATAAAAAAAATCTTACGCTTAATTAATGAGAATCCAGGGTGAATACTGAATGAATTAAAATGAATTGAAAAAAATTCAGAAAATTTTCATTAATTTCAGTAAAATAGCAATAAAATGAAAATAATTCAATGGAATTCATAAAAATGTTAGATGAATTCAGAACCATTCAAATCCATTTAAAAATGAATTGAATTAATTAAATTTGGAGTGAATTTACAAAAATTGAAGGGAATTCAAAAGAATTTTATGAAATACCTAAGAATTTAAGGTGAGTTTAAAAGACTTCAGGGTTAATTAAAAAAATTTTTTAATTAAAATCCATTGAATTGAGTACAGTTGAGTTAATTTAGAAGAATTCAAAAGAATTCGGAAAAATTTTGAAAATCAAGAAAATTATAAAAAATTCAAGATTTAAAAAAATTGAGGCTTAATTAATCAGAGTTCAGGACGAATTCTGAATGAATTCAAATGAATTTCAAAAAATTCAAAGAATCGACAAATTTTCATTAATTTGTATCGGATTAAATTAAAAAGAATTTAATGGAATTCATACGAATTTCAGATGAATTTAAAACAATTCATTACATCGAAAAAATTCATCGAAATAATTAAATTTGGAATAAATTTAGAAAAATTCAAGGAATTACTACTTCCCCTCCACGTGCTTTCCCTGACTTCCCCTTCATACTCACCCTTACTTCCCTACTACTTCTCCCTCATACTTCACTTTCCCTGATTTCTCTCCCTTTACTTTCCCTCACTTCCAATTACTTCCTCCATTCATTCTCCCCACCCTACTCTACAATCCGTTCCCTTACTTCCACTTCAATTCTCTTGCATTCCGATACTTCTTTCTCCCATACTTCCCTTCTCAGAACCTCCCTTACTAAATCTCCATCCACTGCCTCTACTTCCTTTCTTCATCTCCACTTCTTCTCCTCTCCTCACCCACAACCACTTCCCCTGCTTCCCTCCTTTAGCTTTAAATACCATCATTCCCACTTACTTGCCCTACTCCCTTTTACCTTAATTCCGATCACTTTCCCTACTTCTCTCTCACTTCCAATTACTTTCACTACTCATCCTCACCACTTACCCTACAGCCCTCCCCCTTACTTACACTTCATTCCACCATCATTCCGATCTTTCTTTCTACTCTACTTTTTCTCGCAAAACCTTCCCTCACTTCCCCTAATGCCCCTGTCGAACCTTACTCATCCTACTCATGCACCCCTTATTTCCTTCCCTTCCTTGATGACCCTCACTTTCCTACTATCCTTCACTCACTTCTTCTCTTCTCGTCGCCCTTACACTACCCTTACTTCTCTACCAATCACTTACACTACTTCTCGTCTTCCTCCTCACACTCACTTCCTCTACTTCCTCTACTTCCTTCTCTTAACTTCCAATACTATCACTTCCAACCACTTTTGCTACTCCCTTTCACCAAACTTCCAATTACATCCCCTAGTCCTTTCTCATTTCCAATTACTTCCCCTATTTATTTCTCATTTCCAATTACTTCCCCCACTTCTTTCTCATTTCCAATAACTTCCACTACTTATCCCCCCCACTTTCCCTACAGCCATC
The DNA here is from genome assembly GCA_932178445.1 of Andricus quercusramuli. Classification (NCBI taxonomy): domain Eukaryota; kingdom Metazoa; phylum Arthropoda; class Insecta; order Hymenoptera; family Cynipidae; genus Andricus; species Andricus quercusramuli. Next base: position 77,143 of record CAKNXH010000527.1, on the reverse strand, counting down.
CACCTTATTTACATTTCACTGCACTTCCATTCCGAGAATTCTTTCTCCCATACTTCCCCTCTCTGAAATTCCCCTCACTTCCCCTGTTAGGCCCACAGTTTTCTTTTTCTCCTCATTCACCCTCAATTTTCTACTACCCCTGTCCTACTTCTCCTCCCCACTTCTCACTGATCCCTTACTTTTATTCCTATCACTTCCCCTAGTTCTCTTTCCACTCCACACCCTGAATGCCCCTGCTTCACTTCTCCCACTTCCAATACTCTAACGCCCACTGTGTTCCCTTAATCCCCTCATTCCCCTCCCCACCCTTCCAATTACTTCCCCTACTCCTTCCCACTTACAATTACTCCCAAATTCTTCCTCTACTCCACATCCCCTACTTTCTTTCACCGGCAAAAAGTACGTCGGAGGGATGGACATCCGGCCAAAACTAAGGGTTTCTGTTCAAGGCTACGAAAACCTAAAAAGTGACTAAAAAGTGATTTGACAATAAAAAAGACTAAATGTGATTTAAGAGACTATGTGGCAGCCCTATATCATAAAGAAAGTCCGTTTTCCACGTGCAGCTTTCTTAATTAACATTGAAGACTGAACTATCTCTAATAATAATTCATACTCAGAGATTAAGTTAAAATAAATTATCGATCCCGACTTATGAACTTTCTCCAATCTCGATCAAATTAATAGTAACCCCAGATCGTGATGGACATGTGAGTGGTAAATATAAAATTAAAATAAAAAAAAAAATTGAAAAAGTGCTGCGTGCAGTGTGGCCTTGACTTTCTCAAGACCTTTATAGGCTGATCCTGAGTCTAAAGGCGTTCGCGATCTGGTAATGATCGTCACGTCGAGTGATCCGTGAGAATCGAGATCGTGCTCGTGTTCGTGGTAGATTAAAGATTGAGGAAGAAGAAAAAAAAGATCAGAACACGAGACGGTCTTGATTTCCTCGTGACTTCATCACTATTTCACAGTTTGGACATTACTAGTTGCAAACGAGATGATTGCGTCAGAAAAGCTTCAGTATCTAATCAATCTGATCGCGAAGAGACTAATTTGTTAGTAAATACTTGCAGGTAAAGGTGAAGAGAAAATTTAATCTAACTATTTCATACTATCTATTATCTAAGCTAATAGAAGAGAATATCTACGACATATCATGACTTTGTGAAACTGTTCCCCTGGGGTGATTGCTAGAGAGACTTAACAGCGGGCCACACGGGGGAGGAGCGTCAAAAATCGCCGGAAAATAGGCCTCGTGATTTATGAAAGTCCCCTAATGTCTTTTATTTGAGGTGAAATATTTCCTGTGAAAAATGTTAAATGTTGAACTTATTTAAAAATTATTATTACAATAATATGATAATTATTATTGATAATTATAATAATTATAATTATGTCGTTTAAACCTCCCCCTCCCATTCTTTCTCTCCTCTACTTCCCCTACTAATCCTCTCCTGAGTTCCCCCTTCACCACATTCACAACTTCTTCCACCTCTACTTCCCCCTCTCCTCGCTTCCCCATATAAAACTCCCCTTCCTTATTGCCTTTTCCCAGTCATATCCTCACCTCATTACCTCTAATTTCCTCTATTCCGCCTTCCCTTATTCCCCAACATTGCTATTACTTCCCCTCACTTATCATAATTCCCCTCCTCCCATTTTCATACTCCCCCTCCCCTCATTTCCCCCAACTTCCCCCTCTTTCCGTCCACTCCTTTCACTTCACTTTCTCTACTTTCCCTCACTTCATTTTCCCATTCTCTTCCACCCTTCGATTCCCCAACTTCCCTTCACTTATTTCCTCTCACTTCCCCTTCTTGGAAAAAAGGACGATGGAAGGTCACATAGTGGGGAAAAATAAATAAGGAAATAATTTTTTTTTTAAGATTACCGGTTTTCGAGAATTTCTTGAATTCAATCTGAAATGACTACAATCAATGAAGTAACTGTCCAGAAAAGTTTCCTAATAGCTTAGAAATTGATTGAAAATTTAATAATGTTGTAAACAAATATGGTTTCATGGTGATTAAAAGTAATTCGTGAATTCATTTGTTTTTAATTTGAACAATTAATTGACAAAAGCCGTTCTTCAATTGAATTCGTGGAAGATGAAAAAATAATACGTTATTTTATACGCAAGTTTGATAAACAATTATCCACAGTAGGTATTTATGATTAAATACATCGAGTTTTTTCTACTGAACCGGACAAAAGTTATGCGAAAATATTACTTCTTAGATTCATTCATCCACTAACAATTCATGATTGTTTAAACAAATTTGATTAACAAATTCACTGCCTGGCTATTTTAAGAGGTAAAAACTTGGTTTCTTCTACATAGTAAAGTGTAAATAACTAATTTCCAAACCTTTAAGAAGCTTACACGACAATGAACAATTTTCATTATTAACAACAATTTTTTAAAGAAATTTTAATCATTTTAGACATTTTTTAAGAGAAAAATCTTAAATTTAAAGTGGGAGAAATAAGGGAAGGAAAATAGGGGAAATTAAGATAATGAGGGAATGGTATGACTGGGAAAAGGCAATAGGGGAAGGGGAGTATTATCTGGGGAAGCCAGGAGAGGGGGAGGTAGGGGTGGAAGAAGGTGGGGAGGGGTGAAGGGTGAAATGGGGGAGGGAAATAGGGGAAATTAAGGTGATGAGGGGAGGTTGTGACTAGGAAAAGGCAATAGGGAAAGGGGAGTATTATCTGTGGAAGCGAGGAGAGGGGCAAGTAGGGGCGGAAGAAGGTGGGGAAGGGTGTGAAGGATGAAGTGAGGGGAGGGGTAGTAGGAGAATGTAGGGGAAGTCATGAAATGTAGGGGAAGTCATGAAATGTAGGGGAAGTAGAGGAGGGAAAAAATGGGAAGGGGAAGTTCGAACGACATCATTATAATTATTATATTAATTATTGATAATTTGAACAAGACTAAGAATCTTTAAACAATTTTAAGTTTTTTTAGTATTTTCAGAATTTTTATGCATCTCATTTTTTTATCTTGCATATTTTTACCGCAAAATAGAATTTTTGATTCTTCATTATTTTTTATCTGAACGGAAATTGAATTTTCGATTTTTCGATGAAATTCAAAAAGCTGTTATGATAATCTTCTAGGGCTTTTGAAAATCAACTATAAATTTCCGTCCATAGAATTATTAAATCTTGAAAAAAATGGTCTCGAAAATTTTGAAAATGCTCTATCTTTTTTAATTTTCATCCAAAATAGCTGGTTTCTTTAAGGTATTCACATTCTGCTATCAAATAATAATTTTGTAAACAAATTTGATTAACAAATGAATTTTGCGGATTTTTTCAAACGTAAAAACTTGGTTTTTTCAACGTGACCGAATTTTAATAACTAATTTTTGATAAAATGTTCGCGAAACTTGCTTGTGTCGATGACTTCAGAAATAGCCGAAAATACATTTGTTAATTCAATTTATTTAAACAATCATAAATTATTATTGGATGACTAAATCTGATTAGGGGCCTTGCATAAATTAGTCTTTTCTTTGGGGGGGGGGAGGTTAACGATTTTATATTCTGTCTTACAGTGATAGGTGGGGGGGGGGGGGGGTAAGTGGTGAAAATAATTATATACGTAAGATATTTTCACGGCTGTAAATCACAAAAAAGCAAAAGTTTAACTACTTTGTAAAAAATTCGAATATTTAATTGGAAGATCAACTACTTACTTCAATATTTATATTTCCAGTAGAAGATTCATCATTTTAGTTGAAAATTCATTTTTTTTTTCGAAGATTCATCTTTTTTGGTAGAAATTTAACTTTTCGTTTGAAAATGCAACGGTTTGGTTAAAAACTAATCTGTTTTCTTTGAGGATTAAACTGGTTTGTTAAAAATGCGTCTTTTTATTGAAATTATCCTTTCCAAATCTAAAACTGAAATTTGTTTTCTTTTGTTGAAAAATCATTTTTTGTTTGTTAAAAAATCATATTTTCACCTGAAAATTTAATAATTTGGTTAAAAATTTAACTGCTTGGTTGAAAATTAACGACTTTGTTGCAAATTCGTTTATTTTTTCTTACAAATTAATTTTTTTCTCTGATATTGTAGCTATTCCATTTTTGTTTCAAAATTTTTCGTTTATTTATATTTTTTAAGTTAGAACTTCAACTATTTGCTTGAAAATTTGTTCCCGGTTGAAAATTCAAGCACTTGGTTAAAAATGCATGTGTTTCTTTATTTAATTTTTTCGTTGAAATTAATCTTTTGGCTTGAAAACTCAATTTTCCAGTTCAAAAGTTATCTCTTTTGCTGAAAATTTAACTATTCAATTTTTTGCATGGAAATTAATATTTAAAATTGAAAATTGATCTTTTCTGGTAAAAAATTCATCTTCTTTATAGAAAATTAATCTTCTAGGTAGAAAATTCACCCTTTATGGTACAAAATTGCAAATGATTGGTTGAAAATCAAACTATTTTGGTTGAGGATTCAATTATTTTGTTGCAAATTCATCATTTAGTTGCATTCAACTGTTTTTGATTCAAAATAAAAATCTTTTTCTTTCGAAATATTAACTATTACATGTTTGTTCCAAAATTCGTATTTTTTTTTTCAGGTTGAAAAGTCAACTACTTGGCTCAAGCTTGAATTACTTTTTTGAAAAATTATTGTTTTACTTGGTTGAAGTTTCATAATTTCAGTTGGAAATTCTAAGAGTTGGTCGTAAATCAATTTCTTTTTTAAATTCATCTTTTCGGGTTGAAAATTCAACTATTGTTTATTTGAAAATTTGACTATTTTGTTGAAAATTCCTTTTGTTTTTGTTTTAAATTAATTTTTCCATCTGAAATAGTAGCTATTCAATTTGTGGTTAAAAATTTTTTCTTTCACTTGAAAATATAACTATTTTATATTTTGTTTCTTAAATACTAATTTTTTTATTCTTGAAAATTAGTCTTTTAAACTTAACATTTATATTTTTAAGTTGAAAATTCATCTTTCAAATTCGTCTTTCGGGACAAAATTAACCTTCTTGATTGAAAATCCATCTTTGTATGTTCGAATTTCAGCTATTTTGTTAAAAAATGTAACTATTTTGTTGAAAGTTTAATTATTTTGTTGGAAATTCAAATATTTTGTTGAAAATTAGTCCTGTTGGTCAGAAATTCATCTTTCTTGGCTGAACGTACGACTTTTTTTAGAAAATTAGATTTTTCGAATTGAGAATTCAATTGTATACAAAATTGGTCTATTTGGCTTGAAAATTCAACTATTAGGTGGAAAATGCAACTACTGACATTTTTTTTGTCGATAATATTGGTCTTCTTCGATGTTTGAGCACGGATTTAAATTTGACTTTTTGATAAAAGAAATGTCAACTTTTTGCAATCACCCATGAAGAGATATTTAGAATAAATTAGTAATTTTTTCAACAAAAAATAAGAAAAAATGAATACCGGTCAGAAAATTAATTCACTCCCATTTCCTGGTTTCCCGTGAATTTCCTGTAAAGTTGATTTGAAGTTCAAATAAATATTTCGTAGGTACTCGTTCGGAGATTTGAAATTACGATGTCGTATACGATATCGTATAGGACGATGTAGACGATGTCGTATGCGGAATAGTATCCTACATCGTATACGGCATCTTATACAAAGTCGTAATTTGGGGTAGTATACGATGTCGTACACGATCTCGTTTACAATTTCGTATACGATGTCTAATACGATGCCATTTTCGATGTCGTTTACGATTTGTAGAAATTTGTGAAATAACAAAATTTAGATCACGTAATGATAATAGTAGGTAGGAAACAATATCATTAATAACAAATATGTATCAGAGAAGGACATTTATTTCTACGAATCGTAAGCGACATCGTGAACGACATCTTGAACGACATCGTACACGTCATCGAATATTATCTCAAAATTCGATTTCGCATAAGATGTCGCATACCACATAGTATACAACATCGTATCCGACGTAGTATTTTCCAATAGGAAAAATATATTGAAAATATTAATATATATATATATATTTATATATATATATATAATTAGTTTTTTATTCATATTATATTATTGTATTTGTTATTCATTTATTATATATGTATATATATATATATATATAATACAAAATATATTGACAAATACGACGTCATATATGACATCGTATAAGGAATTGTAATTTGGGATAGTATACGATGACGTATACGATGTCGTATACGATGCCGTTTATGATGACGTATGCGATATAGTTTACGATGTCATATACGATGTCTAATACGATGACATTTTGGATGTCGTTTTCGATTTGTGAAAATTGGTTAAAGGACGAAATTTAGATCATATAATGATAATAATAAAATATAATGGAGCACTATCATTCATGACAGATGTGTATCAGAGACGCACATTTATTTGTACAAATCGTAAACGACATCGAGAACGGCATCATATGGGTCATCGGATACCATTTAAAAATTCGATTTCGTATACGATGTCATAGACGACGCCGTATACGATGTCGCATACCACATACTCTCTAAATCCAAATTAGTAGAAATTTTACTACTTCAATTAGTAGCATTGTATCTGACTGTTAAATTAGTAATTTTATTACTTTTTACTAAATGAAATGGTAAGATTTATGTTACTAAATGAATGAGTAAGGATATTCTACTAATCTGCTTAGTAGTTCCAACTTACTAATTTAATGAGTAGCAATGAATTGCTAAGGGAACATAATTTAATAATTTGTTAAATACATTCTGCTAGTTTTTGAGTTTTAATTAAAAAAGGGTAATGTTAAAATTTTTTAAAATTACTTTACAACTTCTAAGTCGAACTTTCGGGTTAAAAAATTTCATTTAATTGTTGCTAACGGATAAAAAGGTTGTTTTAGAGAAGATTTTAAAGACTTTTTCATTTTTAAACTTACACTTTTGAGGCAGAGCTTATAATCATCAGATCTATTTTTCCTAAGTTACGAAAATTATTATTTAACCTAAATTTAAAAAAGAGTCTAAAACTCCTCTATCTGCAAAGAAGGGGTTTTTGAACCGCATTATTGTTGAAGGGCGGATAAGTTAAAATAAAAGTATCTATATACATTAAAGCGCAAACATTTTAATTTAGTTTATTTAATTTTTTTAAATGAAAATTTAACTATTATATTTTTATTTGAAAATTGATCGTTTTTAGTTCAAAATTCAAATATTCATCTTCTTGCTTGAAAAATAAACAGCTTGTTTAAAATTTTTATTCTCCCATGCCTGAAAAATCTTTTCAAGTTGAAAATTCAACTCATGTTGAAAAGTAGTTTTTTTTTTGTTGAATTCAACTGTTTCTGATTGAAAAATTAATATTTTTTTGGAATATCAATTACTACATTTTTCGTTCCGAAATCATCTTTTTTGGAATACAAAATTTAATCACTGAGTTAAAAGCTAAACTCTTTTGTTGGAAATTAATGTTGGTTATGTACAAGATTCATCATTTTGATTAAAAATTTATCTCTTTGGTTGAAAAGTGAGCTATTTTGTTAAAAATTCGTTTTTACTTTGAAAGAAAATTAATTTATTTTTTTCAAGTCAATAGTTCATTATTTTAGTTGAAAATTCATCACTTTGACTGAAAATTTGTTTCTTTTCTGGAAAATTAATTTGTTAAGTAAAAATTTAATTATTCCATTTTTGGTCGAAAACTGATCATTTATTATTCTAATTACATTATATTATTCTAATTCATAGACTTTAGAGACAAATTCAAGAAATGATTAATTATGTTTTTAGTATTATTTGATTATTTAATGGTGCAATATACTTGTAATGTAATTCGTTAAAGATTTCTAAATTAAAAATATTAACTAAATCCCCAGGAATTGAAAAAAATGATAATAAACTCGCGAAACTGTGGACTTATTCCGAGTCGATTTAAACAAAATTTAGAAATATTCGAATGGCTCCGTACTATGAAAAATCATATCTGAAAAAAAACTTAGATATCTGAATAGAACTTGAAATTGTCAGGTAATGTTTTTCCAGCTACGTCTTGTAAAACCTTTAAAGATTATTAATATTCTAGTCCTAATTATTACTATAACATAGTTTCAATTCGGATTGAACTAACTTGTTTTTTTTATTGGACCTAGTCCGACTTTAATAATTTATTAATATATTTCAATAAAATTCTCTTCGTTGAAAAATCAGTTTTTAAATTTACTTTCAACTATCCTTTGAAATAGTAACCAGCAATACATTTACGAATTCATTTAGTACTAGCATTACCAATTCCTTTAGTAAATATAGTTACTAATTCATCTAGTCAGTTATTCATACTCATTGAATTAATAGATTCTTACTAATTACCAGTAAACGAATCGGCACTATTTGAATTAGTAGAAAACTACTACCAATTAGTAGTTTTATACTAATTCCAATTTAGAGAGTAGTATACAGCATCGTATTCGACGTTGTATTTCTCAATAGGAAAAATATATTGAAAATATTAATAAACAATATAAATATGTATATATGTGCATATTTTATATTTTATTAGTTTTTCATTCATATTATTTTATTCAAAAATATTATTCATTTATTATTATATACATAATATATAATAAAAAATATATTGACAAATACGACCTTGTGTATGACATCGTATACGGAATCGTAATTTGGGATGGTATAAAATGACGTATACAATGCTTCTCGGATACACATCTGTTATAAATAATATAATTTGCTATCCATTAACATCATTCACATTATCTACATTTTTTTAATTAACAAATTTCAATAAATCGTAAATTACATCGCGAACCCCTCAGGAGGTGGGGGGGGGAGGTTTCTTCCTTTTCTTTTTTGTCGCGAATCGAAAAAAAATTCGAATAAAACTCACATGTTTCATAAAGGAGAATCTGAATCTGTGATAAAAATTGGGGTTCCCATTTGAAATTACAAAATTACCCTCACTCCTTTCTCCTGCGGGGGTGGGGTGGGGTCAATTTTTTCAAAGTGGCTTTTCCGCCTCAACAATAAAAAGTTTTGATCACGGATATTTTTTTCATAGGATGCGTATTTGTTTATGTATTTCGATGTTTCAAGTTTTAAAAAAACACCCAGTATATACTACGTAATACAAAATATATTGACAAATACGACTTCGTGTATGAAATCGTATACGGAATAGTAATTTGGGATAATATACGATGACGTGTACGGTGTCGCTTACGATGACGTATACGATGTCGTTTACGATGACGTCTACAATTTGTGGAAATGAATGTGCTTCTCAGACGCACGTCTGTTTTAAATGATTTCATTTGCTACCCATTAATATCATTTTCATTATCTATTTATCTATTTTCATTATCTACATTTTTCTAATGAATAAATTCTAACAAATCTTATATAACCTCGTAAATTGCATCGTAAACGGCATTGAACACGTAATCGTATACGGCATCGTACACGTCATCGTATACGGCATCGTATACGGCATCGTGAACTACACCGTACAAGTCATCGTATACTACACCGTATACGTCATCGTATACTATCCCAAATCCTGACTTCGTATACGATGTCATATACGACTTTGTATACAATGTTATATACGACTTTGTATACGATGTCGCATACGATATAGTAATTTGGGAAAGTATACGATGACGTGTACGGTGTCGCTTACGATGCCGTATACGATGCTGTACACGATGCCGTATACGATGCTGTACACGATGCCGTATACAATGCCTATTCGATGCCGTTTACGATGCAATTTATGATGTCTTTTAAGATTTGTTGATTTAGATGCTAGATTCTTTTAATTTCTCTTTAGATTTGCATTAACATGAACGTGAAAAGCAATTAGTTAAATTACAGTGATTCTTTATTTATTACTTTAATGACTCTTGATACCTGGAGAGCTTCAGTGGTAATTGAATGAAGCTTCCAGCAAATAATTGAGTGCCTCATTCCGTTGTAACTTTCGACCTTTAATGATTCTCACGTCAATTCCGACACGCTTTTCAGGAACTAAGAAGTCGAAGGATGAGTTAGAAAAAAAAGAGGAATAAGAAGGCGAAGAAGTTCTCACATACCTAACGCTTCCCGTTCCAGAGCGAAGGTCTCGAGCAATTTCGTGGCATTGACACCGAGTTGCGTCCCTTACTTCCGGCCGAACTGCACAAAATCAGACGAAACTAATTTGAGGGAGTGCTTCGTTATGGTCTTTTATGTGAGGGGGGGGGGGGGGGTATTTTCACCCGATTACATAACATTTTTAATTTAATCAAAATTTTCAAATAAATAATTTCACTTTCTAAAATTTAAATTGTAAATGATTGTTCAATAATGGGAAATAATTATGTTCTTAACATTTTGCTACCATACTATAATTTGTGAACTTTTTAACATTTGCAAAGCGATGAGGAAAAATAAAGTATGGGCATAAACTTATTCTTAAGATTCGAAAAAAAAACATTCAAACCTTTGAATGATTTTGAAGGATTTAAGGAGAGTAAATTTTTTTTATGATTTCTGGGAAAATTTTGAATGGTTGCCAGAGTGTAGAGAGAATGAAAAAAATGTTCTTTAGATTCATGGGAAAATTCCGAATGATTTTTTCAAAATGAATTTTAAGAGGTAATTGAAAAAATTTATGAAACATTTTGAAACGGTTTAAAAATAATGAAAACTTGTAAAGATATTTGAAGAATTTTGGAGGGTTTGTAGAAAATAAAAAATTCTTTAGGTTCCTCGGAAAAATTAAAATGATTTTTTATTTTGAAAAATTAATTTTAAGAGGATATTTAAAAAGATTCGGAAAATTTTCAAAGAAGAATCTGAAAGAGTTTAAGACTTTTTCAATTTTGCAAAATTTGAAAAAAAAAATCAAGAAGAATTTAAATAATTTTCAAAGATTTAGAAGGTTTAGAAATTCATAAAATATTTAAAAAAGAATTTCTCAAGATTCATGACAAAATTTTCAATGACTTTTCAAAAACAAACCTAAAGCGACAATTGGAAAAGATTTCAAGCCATTTATAACCATTTTGTAAAATTTTGAAAAAAAATGTATACAATTTTATTACAAAATGTTTCAATTTGGTCAGAACAAAAAATCAAAAAAAAATCAAGAAATATTTTGAAGATTTGAAAAGAGATTCAAAACGAATTTTAAAACTGAAAAGATTTTGAAAAATGTAGATTTTCGAAGATTTCAAACCGTTTAGGTTTTATTTTAAGAGAATAATTTTAAGATGTGAAGATTTCAAAATGTGTGGAAAAAGAATATGGAAGACTTTGAGGCAGTTTTTTAAAACTTTGATTCAAAAACTAGGATAATCAAATTAATTAAAAATTGAAAATATTTTCAAAAGAGATTTTAAAAGAGGATTAAAAAATGTTGAGTAAACTGAATTATACAGGCTGTCAAAAAAAAAATAATGTTCTTGAGATTTATGGACCAATTTCAAATTATTTTTTTCAATGAATTCTCAGTGAAAATTGAAGAAGATTCCAAAACATTTTGAATTATTTCTTAAAATTCTGGAAAAAAGTGTATACTTTTATTCATTTTTTTCAATTGCTTCCTTCTGAAGATTATCTTTCTAGTTATAAATTTTATTATTTCTTTGAAAATTCAACAATTTTGATGAAATGTCCTCCTTTTTCGTTGAAAATTCAATTATTCCGTAGAAACTCCCTTTTTGTCTAAAACTAATATTTTGGTGTTGAAAACTCAGACTAAAATCTTTCTTAGATGAAAATTAAAATTTTTTGTTTGAAAATTTGTCTTTTTGATTTAAAAATTCATCTTTTTTAGTAGAAACTTTATCTTTCTTGGATACACATTTTTTAACAATATATTTTAATTTTTTAACCAAGTGTAGTTCAATTCTCAAACAACAAAAAAAGAATTCTCAGCAAAAGATTTAATATTTTGTATTCCAAGAAAACTATATTTCAATTTTAAATCTTTCAACAAAATAACTCAACAAAATAATTGAATTTTAAAAGTACAAAAATGAATTTTCATGAAGAATGTAATTTCTAATCAAGAGAGATACATTTTCAACCAAATAGTTGAATTTGTAACTAAAAAAAATGTAAGTTTTCAACCAAAAATGAAATAGTTACATTTCCATTTGAAAGCCAGAAGATTAATTTTTTTTATCTAAAAAGACAAATTTTCAACAAAATACATGAATTTTCCAAAAAACAATTGAACTTTTCACCGTACACAATGAATTTACAATAAAAAAGTTAATTTTTTTTACAAATTAGTTAATTTTTCAAATAAATGCTTTAATTTGTAACCAAAAAGTCAATTTTTCTACCAAAATAACTAATTTTTCAACAAAAAAGATAAGTTTTTTAACAAAAAATGGAATAGCTAAATATTCAGTTTAAACATTAATTTTCAACAAACAAAATCAAGTTTTCAACTAGTTGAATTCAACCTAGAAAGATGAATTTTTAACAAAATAGTTGAATCTACAGCCAACAAAATTAATTTTTATAAAAGAAGATTAATTTTTTAACTAAAATGACGAATTTTCAAAACAATAGATGAATTTTCCACAAAACAGTTGAGTTTTTCACCCGACACCAAATACCAGTTTAAAAAAGCTAAAAAAGACGAATTTGAGTAAAATAGTTGTATTTGAATCCATAGCCAGAAGATTAATTTTTTATCTAAAAAAAACGAATTTTCAACAAAATAAATGAATTTTCCACAGAACAGTTGAATTTTTCCCGAGAGACAATGAATTTTCAACAAAAAAGTTAGTTTTTTCACAAATAAGTCAATTTTTCAAATAAGTGCTTTAATTTGTAACCAACAAGTAAAATTTCCTACAAAAATAATTAAATTTGCTACAAAAAAAAATAAGTTTTCAACCACAAATGGAATAGATGAATATTCAGTTTGAACATTAATTGTCAACAACAAAAAATCAAATTTTCAACTAGTTAAATTCAAGCAAAAAAAGGAGAATTTTTAACAAAATAGTTGAATCTACAGAAAAAAATAAATTTTTAAATAAGAAGATTCATTTTCGTAGTTTCGTAGTCCCGGCAGAAACCCTTATAGTTTCCGTTGGTTGTACGTCCGCCGTAGTTTTTTTCAGGAGACTCGAGACGAGATTCGAGGCTAGACTCGAGACAATATTCGAGATAAGACTTGTCACAATATTCGACTCCAGACAATACGAGACTCGAGACAGTACGAGACGCGAGACATTACGAGACGGGAGACAATACGAGACTCTATACGAAACGAGACTCGATACGAGACGAGATGCGGGATAATACGAGACGGGAAACAATACAAGACTCGATACGAGACGAGACGACACTCGAAATGAGGCGAGGCTCAAGACAAGACGAGACGAGGCTCGAGACAAGGCGAGACAAGATTCAAGATAAGACTCGAGGCGAGACTCAAGACGAGATTATATAAGTAGTAAAGTATGGTTAACTCAATTTTTCACATTTTTTTCAAAATCAACTTACGTTCACACGAAACGCAATATCGAATTGACAATTTTGGAAACTAAATATGAAGAGCTAAGAAACGTCTCTTTGGTCCTAAATTTTTATAAGTATAAAAAAATTTTTATAACAAGATTTTTTTTTCTTTTTTCATAATTATAAAAATTTAGGACCAGAGCCGCGTTTCTTAGTGCTTCATATTCAGTTTCCCAAATTTTCAACTCGATATCGCGTTTCGTGTGAACGTAAGTTGATTTTGAAAAAAAATGTAGGAAAAATTTGAGGTTATGCTCACATCGCCTTAAGGCCATGTGATGAGTGGGTCGTGTGACCAGATTCCTACCGTACCGGCACTTTTTTTTTCTTGTAAACTTATTTTCACACGTAGCGCCAAATCGAGTTGAAAATTTGGGATACTAAATAAGAAGCACTAAGAAAGGTGGGTCTGGTCCTAAATTTTAATAATCATGAAAAAAGTTTTTTTCTTGTAAATAATTTTTTTTTGCTTTTTTCATGATTATTACAATTTAGGAC
>CAKNXH010000527.1:36516-63026 GCA_932178445.1 Andricus quercusramuli | reverse complement strand
ATATATATTTTGTTACTTTTTTTCATGATTATTACAAGTTCGGACCAGACCCACCTTTCTTCGCGCTTCTTATTTATTATCCCAAATTTCCAACTCGACGTGGCTATTCGTCTGAAAATAAGTTGACATATAAAAAGAGTGACGATAAGGTAGGAATCTGGTCACGTGACACACTTATCACATGGCCTTAAGGCTGAAATTTAATTAATAATTGAAATTATTTACATACTTCTCTCTACAATTGTATTCGGATAAAATAGATAAGGGATCTTGCTAAGTGGTATCTTTTTGTTTGAAATAAATAATTGAATCTATTAGTACTTTTCTCTTTAGATATACAACGCCACTTTAAATCTCCTTTCCATCAATTTCTATAATAATTCTTCAAGAGGGCTGAGGAGAAGTACAAGATAGAACACCGATAAAACCACATAATGGCTTGTGTCCTGGTAATATCGCACAGTCATTAGGAGGATGGTATCCACGCGATGTTCTTGTTAAGCCCTTGATGTAAGCTTAATGTCTCCCGTCTCTTGCTTACTTCGAGCAGTCTCCGAGCGCCACAATATTACTTCCATCGCCCATGGATAAGAGTTAATGAAGTCATTCAACCAACACAATTTTTCCCATTTCCGACAAGTCAGCTAATTTATCAATCCTCTTCGCCTTAGACTACTTCTTTCAACCTGAGGTTTCTTATTTTATTCGAGGAAAAACATTCTCAGTCAGAAATTTGATAGGTAAGAGGTCATAGGTCAGGGGTAAAATGTCAAAGACAGACATTCATAGGTCAAGGATGATGTGTCAAGGATCCTCAGTCAAAGTTCAAGAATGAAAGATCATTGATCAAAGTTCAAGGTCAGAACCAAAAGATAAAAGTTCAAATTAGAGAGGTCAAAGATGATAGGCCACAATTTAAAGATGAGAGGTCAGCGGTCAAAGTTCAAGGTCAGCACCAAAAGTTAAAAGTCAAATGAGAGAGGCCAAAGATGAGAGGCCTCCTTAAAAGATCAATGATGAGGTCAGCGATTAAAGGTGAAGATCAGAGTCGAAGGTGAGAGGTCAAAGGCTAGAAGCCAAACCCGAGGCCTAACATTCTTGTTTAGAAGGCCGTGAGGGCAGTGGTCAAAGGTCAGGTAAAAGCGTCAGAGATGTCGAGTAAGTGACAAAAGGTGATAGTTCCAAGGTCATAAGTCAAAGCTCAGGGGTCAAATGTCAGAGATGAAAGGTGAAAGGTTGAAAGCCATATTAGAGGCCTAACGTTCTTATTTAGAAGTCTGAGAGGGAAGAGGTCAAAGGTCAGGGGTAAAATGTCGAAGATGAGAGTTCAAAGATGAAAATTAGGTCAGTGATGAAGAAGGTGAAAATTCAGAGTCGATTTAGAATTTAGACAATAAAAAATGGAAATACAGTACGTATTTTCATATCTGATAAAAAAAGCCATCGTTCCGCACTGTGGAGCTGAAGCATCAAAATAAAAGCAGCATGCAGAGGACAGTTTATGTAGTACACGATGACACGTAACAAGCTGTTCAAGCATAAAAAGTGCGCGATCAATTATTTATCAGCTCGCGAATGCTCCTCGCATTTGTACCAGGCCAAAAAAGTCAAGACTTATTTCACTACCCTGTCGGCTGAGTGTCTTCAATCTTCTTATCTTATAATTTTTAAATCACCACCTTGAGGCTCACTTCGACAGTTTAATATTCATCTTCTTTTGCGCTATATTTTTTCCCCCTTGTATTATTTATTTTACGCCCAAGGGTTTCTTTTAAAATTGATGTCTTAATATGTAGCAAGAAAGTGAAGAGGATTACGATAGAATATTTGTGAGGGGTCGTCCATAATCTACGTTAGAAATTTTGTGCCCCCCCCCCCCCCCACCTCCTCCTAGTTTGGAAAGTAACGTTTCCCAACATTCTCTCAAAACCGGGAAAATAGGGTGCTTTTTTACGAAAATAGGGTAATAATAGGGATATAAATTCTTTTTATTGAAATTGAAGATTCATCGTTTTTGTTGAACATTCAACTGCTTGTTTAATTTAATAATAATAATAATTTTTGAAAATTTAACTGTTTTTCTACAACTATCGAACTTCTCTTCTAAAACTTCTAAACTACTTTTCTACATTTAAAGTTATAGTTTTTCATGGAAAATTTAACCATTCCATTTTTGGGTAGAAAGTTAACCTTTTTGGTTGAAAATACAACTATTTGTTTAAAAATTCAACGTTTCTTGTTGCAAATTCTTTTTTTTCATATAAAATTAAATTTTTTGATTAAAAATGCAACTATTTGGTTGAAAATTATTCTATTTTTGGTTGAGGATTTAACTATTTTGCTGAAAATTCATCTTCTTTGGTTAAATTATATTGTGCTTTATTAAAAATTAAAATATTTTTTGTTGAAACATAAGCTTTTAGATTTTTCATTGATTATTCATCTTTTTATATTTACAATTAAATTCCTTCAATGAAAGTTCAACTACTTTCTTGATTTTTTTTTCAAGATTCATAGTTTAATAAAAACTTGATCTCTTTGGTTGAAAATTGAACTATTTCGTTGTATAGAAAATTTGTCTTTTTATCTTGGAAATTCAACAAGAGTAGAAACGTCAACTACCTGGTAGAAAATTTAAATTTTTTGTAGAAGGTTTATTTTTTTATTTGAAATTAATTTCTTCTTGGTTGAAAATTCAACTTTACGGTTAAAAATTCATGTATTGTGCTAAAAATTTCTTTTTTTGGATTGAAAACTAATTTTTTAACTTAGAATATAACTATTTCATTACGAATAAACTTAAAAGAAATTTCACTGTGTTGTATAGAAAATTCGTCTTTTTGTCTTCAAAATTCAATAGTTTGGTAGAAAAACTAACTATTTTGTAGAAGAATGGTTTTTTGTAAATTAGAAATTAATTTTTCTAATGGAAATTGACATTTTTTATTTTTGGTTAAAAATTAATTTTTTTAGTTAAAAATTTCACTATTCTGTTGAAAATTGATGTAATATGTTGAAAATTCGTCTTTCTTAGTTGAGAATTAATTAGAAGTGATTTTTTTTATATCGAAAATTAATTTTTTCAAATGGAAGTTAAACTTTTCTATTTTTGATTCAAAATTGATTTCTTGCGTTGAACAATTAAACTATTTGATAAAAAATGTATATAGTTTGTTGAACATTTCTCTTTTTCGGTAAAAAACTAATATTCTTGGTTGAAAATTCAATTTTTTCATTAAAAATGTATGTACTTTGTTAAAAATTGATATTTTGGGTTGAAAACTAATCTCCTTAATTGAAAATATAACTACTTAATTAGTTGCGTTTTTTGGCTGTGGTGAAGGGAATCAGCGTGTGTGGGTGCGGAAAGGGCAGGGAGTGCGGAGAGCAGGTGTAAAGGAAGAAGGGCGAGTGAAGGCAAGTGTGTAAAGGGTGGAAATAAGTTGTGAGAAAGGAAAGTTGAAACGTGCAAATTTTGTTTTGAGGTTAGGTGTAGAAAGTGGTTGTCGGGCAAGGGGGGGCAAGAGGTAGGCAGGTGAAGAGAGGGTAGCGTCGTGGAACAGTGGGTAAGGTTGGATACTGGGATGCCGACGGTAAGAAGCCCGCAAACGGGCGCCAGAGGGCAGGGAGAGGAAGAAGCAAGAGTGGACGAGGTTTTGAGCGCGGTAAGTGGGGAGAAGGGAGAAGGGAGAATTTGACAGTAGCGATGACGAGACGTTCGAGACACCGACCAGGGAGAGAAGGGGTTCAGGCACGAGCCAGAAACGCGGGAGACCATCAAACCTACAGCGCCTCAACAGGCTAGGTAGAGCGGGCTCGAATAGGAGTCTGGATGAATGGCACAAAAAGGGGAACGTGACTAGCAGTGAAGGGGAAGATAAAAGGAAGAGAGAGGAAGGGGAAGATGATCCGGAAAGGGACAAGGATAACAAGAAAATGAAAAGTAAACGAAAAACACCAGACAGAGATTGGGGGGATGGGGGGATGTTTGAGAAGCTAGCGGCCCTCATAAAAGGGTTTAGAGAGGAAACAAGGAAGAGTCTGGAAGATATGAATAGGCAGGGGAAAGAAGTTCCGGGGGAAGTGAGAAAAGTAAGAGAAAAGTGGGAAGAGTGGGATAAACTCTGGAAAGAGGAGAAAGACAAGGTATGGGGTAAACTAGAGGCCATAGAGAATAGACAGAGAGAGATTGACGAACAGACAAATAGGGATATAAAACAACTGGAAGAACGGGTAAGCAAATTAGAAGTTAGGAATGAGCATATGGGGAAGGGAACAGAAAGTGCGGAAAAAGTAGAAGGGAGTGATAACGTGCAAAATGACAATGAAAGAATGAAGAAGAGACTGAGTGAGATCGAAAGAAGATTGGAAGGGGAAGAAAGGGCGAAGAGAAAAAATAACATAGTAGTCAAGGGATTGAAAATAGAGAGTGAAACAGGGGAAATTGAAATCAAAAATCTGCTGAGAGATATTGGAATTCGGGTAAGGGTAGAAGGAGTTAAGAGATTAGGAATGACGAAGGAAGGAAAAGAAGGAATGTTTGTAGTAAAAGTAGGGAGTGAGGAGGAGAAAAAGAAAATTATGGAGAACAAAAAATTATTGAAAGGAAGAAGGGAGAGAATTGAAGAGGATTTGACTTGGAGGGAGAGGAAAAGGAGATGGCAAATAGAACGGAGAGCATGGATAGAGAGGAAAAAGGGATGCATGGTATGGATAGGGCGAGATAGACTATGGATAAATGGGGAGGAGTGGGTCTGGGACGAGGAAGTAGAAGAAATGAGGAAAAAGGGAAAAAGAGTTGAGAAAGGTAGAAGAAAGGAAGATTCAAAAGAGGCTAGAGAGCAAACAGAGGGGTTTCCAAAAAGCAAGGCGGAAGAAATGTAAGGAGGATAGGGGAGGGAAGGGAGGAGAAAAAAGTGAAAATAGCTTTCTGGAATGTGTCAGGCTTGAAGAACAAGAATGAAGGTTTCTGGTGGGAGTTAGAAAAGTGGGACGTGATTATGATGAGTGAAACCTGGGCGGATGAGAAGGATTGGAAGGGGATGAAAAGGTTGTTACCTAAAGGGTATGTGTGGACAATGCAAGAAGCAAGAAAGGAACACGTTAAAGGTAGAGGAATGGGCGGCATGGTATCAGGGGTGAGAAAAGAATTGGCAGTAAAAGGTAAAACAGAGCAGGGCAGGGAAGAAAAGGAGGGAACAATGGTAAGAAGGATTATAATAGGGAAAGTCAAAATAGCGGTGGTTTGTGTATATAGAAGAAGAGGGGAAGAGGAAGGTTGGAGAGTAATAAGGAGGTGGATGGAGGAAAAGAAGGAAGAATTGGTTTTGATAGGAGGTGACTTAAATGCCTGGACTGGCGAGCAAGGGGGAGGGATTTGGGATGAAGAAAAGGAGGCATATATAAGGAGCTCCAAACATAGGGAGATAGACCGGGAGGGGAGGAGGTTACTAGACATAATAGGAGAAACCGGATGGTTTATATGTAATGGCAACATGAAAGGAGATGAGAAAGGAGAGATTACATTTATAGGTAAGGGAGAAACAATAATAGACTACATCCTGGCGGAAGAAAGAATGAGGAATATGATATGCAGTATGAATGTAGGGAATGAGATAGGGTCAGAACACTTCCCAGTAATAGCTACACTGAAAGGTGGCGTCCATAAGCGTGGCAGAGGGAGAAAGGAAAGAGAGGGGGAAAGGAACACGAAAATGGGAGTCTGGGGGGTAGATAAATTAAAAGTGTTTGAACAGAAAATGGAAAAGGAGAATGTTGGATATGAAAAGGAGGAGGGAGTAGACTCGTTAATTAAAAGGTTGAAAGGGTCGATTGAGAAGGTGAAGGATGAGATAGGTACAAAAGAAGGAAGAGAAGAGGGAAAAAGAGGATGGTGGGACGAGGAATGCAGGGAGAGTAAGGAGAGAATGAAAGAGTCTGTAAGAAAATGGAGGAAAGGAGAAATAGAGAAGGCGGAGTACAACAGGAGAAAAAGAGAACATGAGAAGATGCTGGAAGGGAAAAAGCAAAGGGGAACTGAGAAATACAAGGAAGAAGTAGAAAAAGCAATCAAAGAAGGTAGGGTCTGGGATGTGATAAACAGGGAAAGACGAGGAAGGAAGGGCGTGAATGAAGAAATAGAAATGGATGAATGGACGGATTATTTTAAGGGTCTGTTAGGGGGAGAACAAAATAGGATCAAAGGGGAAAATAGAAAGACAGTCCAGGGAGAAACGGAGGAAGCGAACGAAATAACAAGAGAAGAAGTGAATGAGGCGATAGATAGACTGAAAAGAAACAAGGCCACAGGAGAGGATGGTATGGAGAACGAAGCGATAAAGTATAGAGGAGGAGGGATTAGGGAAGTGATGTGGAGGATATGCAACAAGGTCTGGAAAGGAGAAGGGTGGCCGGAGGAGTGGATGACAGGGCTGGTAGTACCGCTTGTTAAGAAAGGGGAGGGTGAGAAGGTAGAAGAGTACAGAGGGATCACTCTCATGCAAGGGGGCTATAAAATATACACAGAAATTCTAAGAAAAAGGTTAGAGAACCAGATAGAAGAGAAGCAAAGTATCCCACACAACCAGATGGGATTTAGAAAAGGGATGGGGACAATAGACAACATTTAAGTACTCAACTACTTGGTTAACAGAAACTTAGGGAGAAAAAGAGGGAAATTAGTCGCTTTGTTTGTAGATTTCAAAGCAGCCTTTGACTCAGTAAATAGAAAAGTGTTATGACAGGCAATGAAAGAGAGGGGAATAGAAGAAGGGTTGGTGGAGAGGATAAAGGAAATTTTTACTGAAACCAGGATTAGGGTGAAGATACGCGGGGAAAAAGGGAGGTTTTCTGGACAGGAAGAGGTCTAAGGCAAGGGTGCCCGTTGAGTCCACTACTTTTTAATTTGCTGCTGGCAGACCTAGAGGAGAAGCTAAAGGTGAAAGGGAAAGGGGGGACGATCCTGGGTAATAGCAAACTATACTCCCTAGCATACGCGGACGACGTAGTTCTAATAGCAGACGATGAGAAGGGAATGAACCTAATGATAAGAATTTTCGAAGAGTTCGTGGGAAGAAAAGAACTGACGGTGAACGTAGGGAAGACCAAGGTGATGTGCTTCAGAAATAAAAAGACCAAAATAGGTTACGCTTGGAAGATGAACGGACAAACAGTGGAAATTGTGGAGGAGTTCTGTTACCTAGGTTTTTGGTTTGAGTCAGGAGGGGGAAACGATTTGCAGGTGAGGAAAAGAATCGAAAGTGCGAGTAAAGTAATGGGCCAAGTATGGGGTATAGGAAAGAGAAGGTTCAAGGACGATTGGAGAATGAGGGTTTGGTTGTTTGATGCGTTGGTTTGGGCGGTGTTGTGTTATGGAGTGGAGGTTTGGGGATGGAAGGAACATGGGAAAGTGGAAAGCATACATGAGAGATTTCTGAGATGGGTAATGGGGGTTAGTTGGAGTTGTCCAGGATACATGATAAGGGAAGAACTAGGAAGGGAAAAAATGGTAACTAGACAAATTAAGAGAGCCTGGAGGTTTGAAGAGAAGCTGAAAAGGGGAGAGGGGAGCAGAATAGCACAAGTATGCTTGGACGAAGTTCGGAACAAGGAGACGAGAGGCAATTTGGGAAATTCAAAATGGGAGGAAGAAAGGAAAAAAATGAGGAGTGTTTGTGATATACAGGAAGGGTTTCTGGATTGGCAGAACATTGAATGACAGCTATTAGTAAGACAAGGAGAAGAGAGATGGAGAAAGATTATGGATTCGAAGTACAATAGATGGTATATGATGGTCAAAGGGGTGACGGAACCAGAATATTTGCAAAAGATGAAAAAGGAAGACAAATGTAATAGGGTGATACGGTTTAGAATGGGAGAAGGAGTGAGAACTTGTAGATATTGGATGGAAGAAGAGGACAATCTGTGCAGAGTATGTGGTTACGAAGTGGAGTCATGGGCACATGTGTTAGAGAGGTGTACAGGAGAGGAAGATGGACAGTTGAGTGTGGATGAATGTGTGAGATGGATCTTGGATGGTAATGGGCAGGGAGTGATGTGGATGAAAAAACTGGAAGAAATAAGAGAAAGCAAGGGATCAGGGTAGAGCCAAACGGGTAATCCTGTTTAAAGGAAAATAAAGAGTAAAAATTTTGAATTTTCAAATCGGTCTAAATGAATTTGATGGTAAGAGAAAACGGAAGCCCGGGAAGATCGCTCATTGTCTGTAGTTTAAGAAGAGTAGTACTAAGATTATTGTTTTTATATAAGGCGATGCATTAGAAAATAAGTAGCGGTTAAGCTAAACTTAGGATGAAATGTAAACATATGTACAGGGAGCGGAGGCCCTCAAACCCGTAAAAGGGAGAGTTCAAATATACAATACAATAGTTAAAAATTTCACTACTCTGTTGAAAATTGATGTAATATGTTGAAAAGTCGTCTTTTTTAGTAGAGAATTAATTAGAAGTGAATTTTTTGTTGTTGAAACATCATATTTCCGGTTTAAAA
This sequence comes from Andricus quercusramuli, assembly GCA_932178445.1. NCBI lineage: Eukaryota > Metazoa > Arthropoda > Insecta > Hymenoptera > Cynipidae > Andricus > Andricus quercusramuli. Next base: position 54,518 of record CAKNXH010000527.1, on the reverse strand, counting down.
ATTTAACTGTTTTTTATAGAAAATTCATCTTTTTTCTTGAAAATTCGACAATTTCGTAAAAAATTTAACTATTTTGTAGAAGATTTGTTTTTTTTTTATATCGAAAATTAATTTTTTCAAATGGAAGTTAAACTTTTCTATTTTTGATTCAAAATTGATTCCTTGCGTTGAACAAATAAACTATTTGATAAAAAATGTATATAGTTTGTTGAACATTTCTCTTTTTCGGTAAAAAAATAATATTCTTGGTTGAAAATTCAATTTTTTCATTAAAAATGTATGTACTTTGTTAAAAATTTATTTTTTGGGTTGAAAACTAATCTCCTTAATTGAAAATATAACTACTTAATTAGAAGTGAATTTTTTTTGTTGAAACATCATATTTTCGGGTTAAAAATTTAACTCTTTTTTTATAGAAAATTTATTGTTTTTCTTGAAAATTCGACAGTTTCTTAACAAATTTAACTATTTTGTAGAAGATTTTTCTTTTTTTAATATCAAAAACTAATTTTTTTCCAAATAAAAATTAAACTGTTCCATATTTTCATAAAAATTGATCTTTTTAGTTGAAAAATTCAAATATTTGGTTGCAAATTTGTGTAATTTACTGAAATTTCGTCTTTTTTGGTAGAAAATTAATCTTTTTGATTGAAAATTGAACTATTTGGTTATAAATGTATACATTTTGTAAAAAATTCTTCGTTTTAGGTGAAGAAAAATATTTTTTATTGTTAAAAATGCAACTATTTGGTTACAAAATTATGTATTTTGTTGAGAATTCTTCTTTTTTAGTAGAAAATTAATCTTCTAGGTTAAAAATGTATCTTTACTTTATGTACCTGATATACAAATTTTCAAATTTACCATCAATGATCAATTTTCTACCAAAAGACAGATTTTTAACAAAATACTAAAATCCTCTATTATGAATTTTTAATCAAGACAGAGTAATTTTGAACAAAATAGTTAAATTTTCAGTTTAAAAAATAAATAAAAAAAGAATTTTCAAAATTTGGTATCGAACGAAAAAATACGAATTTTAAACAAAATAGATTCACAATAAAAAATATGAAATTTCAACAAAAAAGTTAATTTTCAATTAAAATTCAACAATTTAATGGAAAATTAAACTATTTGGTTGAAAATTAACTTTTTTGTTGAAATTTCATATTTTTTATTGTGAATCTATTTTGTTCAAAATTCTTATTTTTTTGTTCGATACAACATTTTGAAAATTCTTTTTTTTTAACTGACGAATTTTCAAGTCAAACAGTTCAATTTGCAATTGAAATGATGCATCCATTTTATCCATTTTTTAAAAAGTAGTTAAACTTTAAACCAAGTAGGTATCATGTTTGAACAAACAATTTTCAGATTGGAAATTCATTCTTACTATCAAAAATCGATTTTTCAACGAAACACATACATTTTGAACCAAAGATAAATATTTGTAAATAAAATAATAAATCTTTAACAAAAAAAAATTAATTTTCAACAAAAGAGTTCAATCCAAAAGATTTTTTTATCCAAGAAGATTAATTTTCTAAAAATGGAATAGATAAGAAAATAGTTCAAATTTAACCCAGTAGTTGAATTTTTGGCCGGAAACAATTACTTTTCAACAAAATAGTTGTGTTTTAAACAAAGTAATTAAATATTCAACCAAATAGTAAAAATTGTAACTTTTTTTAATTTACTTTTTGACTTTTTTTTAGTTTCAATATCAAATATACAATTTTTCGTTCAGAATTAATCTTTTTGGTTGAAAATTCAACTACTTGGATAAAAAGTGAACTCATTTGTTAAAAATTAACTTTTCTGTTGAAAATTCATATTATCAGATTAAAAAACTGTACTATTTTGTAAAAATTCGTCTTTCTTAGATCAAAATGGAACAGGTGGAAAATTATTCTTTTTTGGTTAAGGATTCAATTATTTTGTTGAAAATTTTTCTTTTTTTGGACGAATTTCACTTTTTTTATTTAAAATTAAAATCTTTTTTAGTTTCAATATCAACTATACAATTTTTCGTTCAGAATTAATTTTTTTGGTTTAATATTTTTTATTTGTTCAAAATTAAATTTTCGGTTGAAAATTCATATTATTAGATTAAAAAATTGAACTATTTTGTGGAAATTCGTCTTTCGTAGATAAAAATGGAAGAGGTGGAAAACTATACTTTTTTGGTCAAGATTTCAATTATTTTGTTAAAAATTCTTTTTTTTCAAGAATTCCAATTTTTCGTTCAGAGTTTTATAAACAATAAAATTTTATTAGCGAGACTTTATTGATTATTATTGCAAAAAGAATTGAATCAAGTGGAACAAAGGTACCTTGACCTATGAGAGAAAGGTCTTTTAAAATCTAGTTCATTGACCTCCATTCACACGTGAATGATAGGCGTTCTGCGAAAATTAAAAGATATAGTTCAATTTTTTTAATTGCATTTCTTTGTGGAAGATTCAAGATTACTGGTTTAGAGTCTTCTCAACTGTTATTAAATTAATGTTGGATGAACTCAATCGAGAATTGCAAGTAGGTTATACATGCATTATGCCACCGTCAGTACAAGGCTATAAAGAATAAGGATTTTTCAATGCATTTTTTATTACAAAATCTATTATTATCGCACTTGCCTGACCATTTGGCCAGGGGGAAGGAAATCTGCAGAAAACCAGGGAGCATTGAATTTTAATGCCTATCGCTCGGAAATTTGTTCGAATCTACACAAAACTAAATCCATTTTTTTAAATTATATTCAGATGTTATAGTCATTTTTGGATGGGATGCCTTCTTTTTGTTCAAATCGCAAAAAATGACATTAAAAATAAACAAATTAAATTTTTGGAAAAGAGACACAAGGTACAATAAAATGTTTCATAACATAATTGTTTTTAAATTGGATCTTAAAATTTGCTGTTCACCCTTTTTCTAACGAAACACGTAATGAGAATGTGTTCGTTAAAGCCGAAGGAGATTTAACAAAAGAGATTTCACAATCACTAAATTTCAGTTGTTTCATTCAATTTCATTCAACATTTCTCTCCAGAATTAGCCATAGAATACAAATAAAAAATTACTTTTTGAATATCACTTCCATGAGTCTACTTTATAGGGTCCCAAAGAAAGCCCATTAGTGAAAAAATGGGTTTTGCTAGTTTTTGGCGCTAATTATGGTTTTTTGCGTTTTTTTAAAAGATTGTTTCTAAAACATAAAATATTACTTTCTACTTGCAATAAGATGTTGATAAAAATTGTTTAAACAATTTATTATTGTTTTTAGAAATTTTCTCTTAGAATAGAGTTAGAAAGTAGCACTTTTTTCATAATGTTCCACTTTTTGTCCAATTTTCAATTAGAGTGAGATTATAGTTGACTCATGTTAACAAACGTGATTGTTTAAACAAATTACAATCATTATTGTTGATAATATTATCTTTGAATAATGCTAGAAATTGCGGTTTTTTTTTTGAAATTACAACTTTTTGTACACTTTTCACTTAAAGTGAGTTAATATTTTATTTAATTAACCAAAAATAATTTTTGAAACAAATTATTAATATTTATAACTATCTTCCTCTATTAATACTAGATAGCTGCGGTTTTTCCTGAAATTTTGAACTTTTTTCCACTTTAAATTAGAGTGTAGTAATAATTATTTCGAGTTGACAAAAATGATTGTTTAAACAATTTATTATTGTTTATAACTATCTTCTCTGAAATATGTGCTAGAAAGTTGCAGTTTTTTCTAAAATATTTAACTTTGATTTACCTTTTCAGCTATAAACAAATAATAAATAAACATTAGAGAGAGATACTTGAAACAATCTCTTACTTTTTTGTGAATATATTTTTCTAAAATAAAATAACTTGCATTCATTATCAATTCACTGAGTAAAAAGTTGACAACAAGTAAAAAAATTTAGAGAAAACCGCAAATTTCTAGGAATTATCTCAGCAAAAATGATTAGCAACAATAATAAATTGTTTAAACAATTATGTTTGTCCACTTGCATTAATTATTACTTCACTGCATAATTGAAAAGCTGACAAAAAGTGGAAAATTTAAAAAAAAATCCTCAACTATCTAGCATTACTATAGGAAAAGATAATTTTTAACAATAATAATGTGTTTAAATAATTATTTTTGTTAAATTCTAATAGTTATTACTGAACTCTGAGTAAAAAGTGGACAAAAAGTTGAATATTTCAAACAAAACCGCAACTTTCTAACATTATTCGAAGATAAAATTATTAAAAATAATAATCGATTGTTGAAAAAATTCGTTTCGTTAACTTTAATCAATTATTTACTATACTTTTATTAAAAATTGGACAAAAGTGGAAAATGTTGGTAAGAAATGCAGTTTTTCAGCATTATTCTAAAAAAATATTATGAAAAATAATAATTAATTGCTTAAACAATTATATTTATAAGCAATAATTAATTACTACCTTAATCTGATTGAAAATTGGACAAAACTTGGATAATTTTTTTTTTAAATCGCGACTTTCTCAATATTTTAAGAGAAAATTGCTAAAAACCACAATGAATTGTTTAAACAATTGATGTAAGCATCTCATAATCAGTAAAAAGTAATATTTTTCATGTATTAGAATTGATCTGCATTAAAAAACCGAAAAAACATCATAATTAGCACCAAAACCTCGCAAACCGCATTTTTTCATGTATGGGTTTTTTTTTGGGACCCTATAGAACGGACTTATGGGGATGATATTAAAAAAGTAATATTTTATTCATATTCTATGGCTAATGATGAAGAGGAATGTTAGAATTTAACTAGATTCACCTAATATTGACGATTCTGAATAAAATTTGCGGAAACTTATTTTTTTTTCTTATGGAAAATACCCTATATCATAGAGCTTGCGGAATATCTAAATATCATTCTATTCTAAAAAAAAGATGCATTTATTTTTTCGTGGATTCAAACAAAGTTGGGTTCATTGTATATTGCACATTTTTGCATAGGACTTTTAAAATTAAAAGTCAAACCATCGACAACTGAAATTTAGTGATTGTGAATTCTCTTTTGTTAACGCTCCTTGGGCTTTAACGAACACATTCTTATTACGTGCTTTGTGAGAAAAAAAAGTATTGAAAGCAAATTATAAAATTTAATTTGAAAGCAATTTTGTTCTTAAACATTTTATTGCACCTTGCGTCTTTTTTCCAACAATTTAATTTGTTTATTTTTAAAATCATACAAAATTCGAAAAAAAAAAAATAATTTTGAACCACCCCATTATACATACATTTTACCACCTCTAGGAAAAAATTACACACAATAAAGAGTCTTTTTATGCATTTTTTATTGTAACATCTATTATGTTAATTTAATTGCATGCAGCTCAATCTTATAATTTTAAAGTCTTATCGGTGAACTAGATATCGGTTACAAATTATAAGTTTATGTGAGAAAGGAAACATTTATAATTCAAGAAATGCAGGAAGAAAGGAATGGGCTTGTAAATATTCAGGCCGAGTAATAAGATTCAAAATAGGTAAAAAAATAAAACGTTTCTGGATTGTATTTCTTGCTGTCGAAACTGTGGTCTGTGGCTAGAGGGCATGCAGCCAAAAAAAGGATTTCCTGATTTTATCGCTTCGTAGATTTCGGAAGTAGAAAGTTTGTTAAAACTATTAAAAAGTGCAATAAAATATATTGGCATAAAAACTGTCAGTTATTGCAGTTTATGAACCCTTTCACCAGAATTTAGAATATAACGAAAAATAAGAAATATTTCTAGGCAAGGTTTCTAAAAGAGTAGCCCAAAAATGCATTGGAAATTCTTTTTTTTTTGGCGTTTGGCGAGGGGAATAGAAAACTGCAGAAAACCACCACCGCGCTTTGGATGGACTCACTTTCCCATTTTTGTCCAATAATGAAGAATCAAATATTCCATAAAGAGCGAAGCACGAGATACGTGATGAGAATGTATTCGTTCAGAGCCAAAGGAGCTTTAACAAAAGAGAATTCACAATCACCAAATTAAAGTTGTTGATGATTTGACCTTGAATTTTAAAAGGTTTATGCACAAATGTGGCAGAAGTAGAACACTTATTTCCCATCAGAAAAAAGACGTTTCTGTACATTTTATTCAGAATCGTCAATATTAAGAAAATCGAGTTTTAACCGAGGTTGTAAATCAACCTCTCTCTTCACAATTAGTTACAGAATACAAACCAATAAATACTTTTTTAAATGTCACTCCCATAAGTCTGTCTCATAGGGTCTCGAACAGCTTAATGAAATTTCACAAACATGATTTTTTAAACAAATTAATATTGTTTATAACTATCTTTTCCTAAAGTAATGTTAGATAGTTCCAGTTTTTTCTGAAATTTCCCACTTTTCATCATCTTTTCACTCAGAGTGAGGTGATAATTTATTTAAGTTGACACACACAATTGTTTACACGATTATACATTGTTTATAACAATCTTCTCTTAAATAATTGCTGGAATTTTGCGGCTTTTTCTGAAATGTTCAACTTTTTGTCGATTTTTCATTCAGAGTGAGATAAAAATTATAGAAATTTTGAAAAACAATTATTTTAACAAGGTATTATTTTTTGTAACTATTCTCCTATAGTCATGCTAGATAGTTGCTGTTTTTTCTGAAATCATCACTTTTCATCAACTTTTCACTGAGTGTATGGTAATAATTAATTCCAGTTAATAAACATAATTGAATGAACAAATTATTATTGTTTATAACAATTTTCTGTTATATATATATATATATATGCTAGAAAATTGCTTGTTTTCTGCAATTTTTAACTTTTCTTCGGCTTTTTATTTATGAACAAATGATAAATTAATCATAGAGAGAGTCATTCTTCTATTAATCTTTTCTTCTTGTGAACATATTTTCCTGAAATAAAATAGGTATTTGAAATATTCTTCAAATTTTCTATATGGATCATAATAAATGTTAGTTATCCTTAAAGTATTTAATAAAAGAATTTTACAAAGTATTACTCTGAAAGAAAATAGCTATAAACCATAATAATTTGTTTGCACCATTACTATTGTTAAATTTCATTATTTAGGACCACAATCTAAGTGAAAAGTAGACAAAAAGTCAGAATAAACCACAACTTTCTAGCATTATTAAAAGAGAACATTATTATACATAATGATAAAAAATTGTTCAAAAAATTATGTTTTGTTAGCACGAATTAATTATTTCTTTACTCTAATTGAAAAGTGGACAAAAAGTGGAAAATTTCAGAAAAAATCACAACTTTCTAGCATTATGATAAAAGAATATTATTAAAAATAATGAATAAATTGTTTAAAAAATTATGTTCTGTTAGCATGAATTAATTATTACTTCACTCTAATTGAAAACTAGCTATGAATTCGATCTCGAGTGTTTCCACTTTGATTGTATTTATAATTATATGGTGCTCATTTCACGAGCACTTTGCTTCCCATTAGCAAATGTATTTACTTCCTCATAGAGGAAGCATTAGTTATTTTCTTCAATAATAGATAAACCAAAGTCTTCATTTTGCTGAATTTGAACATAGAAATTTACAAAAGATAAAAAATTACAAAATAATACAAAAAATGTTTTAAACACAAAGACAAATCAGAAAAATCAAATCTTGCATTCGGAATGATAATTTTTTGAGCTGGAAAAGGGAAAGGAAAAGTTCTCTCGCACCCTACCCCTTTCCCAGCTTTATGATTTCTTTACGCAAATTGTCAGAATTATTCTATTTGAAAATTTATGATCAAAAAGTATTTTCTATTAATGCGTCAGCTTTGAATTATGTCGATGAAAAAAGTTTTTCTGTTTAAAACTGATGATACAGATATTATAAATGAGCATAACTTCCCTAATCTTCAATAAAGTGTATTATTTCAAACTTTTTCTCGGGTGAACCCGGTTTTTCGTCATAGCCACGGACTAAGTCAAGTGACTGATGAGATGAGAATGTTATAAGTTATTTTAATACGATGTTTGAAATCATTTACGATGATGTTGTAGGTACAAAATTAGGAGCATGGTGTAGTTTGCAGTTTGTCTTTGCCGCTGTTATCCTCACAAGGCGGCCGTGAGTGTTGAAGGTGACACCAGTCGCCTCTGGATGCTTTCTTAGAGCTATTATTATTATTATTAGAGAAGTTGTAGGCTCCGGAAGCTTAGATCATGGTTCCTTAAAGAAACCAATCCCAAAGCTACTGGAACGTCATCCGCTTCTGCTCCTTCTGTCCTAGAAGGTAAGCAAGAGCGGGAAATTTACGCGTTATAATATCGGAGAACACTGTTCCTTGGGGTCAGGTCTCTAGCCACGGATGACCTTACGCGGCAGACAAGACAGTTGGAGATGAAGGTTTCACCTCTGCATACTTTTTTAGAGCTACCAATCTTTCTAGAATTTAAGAGGAACAGTGTTGACGGACCAGATGGAGTGATCCCGGGAGAACAGCCTTTTGCATCCGGTTCGCGATGAAATGAGCCTGACGCTGGCAAGCCGGAATCTTGTTGAGTTGGCTGATAAATGAAGCTTTCATACCTCCAAGACAGCCGAGTATGAGTATTACAAGATGGACTTTGTAGCCTTGGTACAGCCTACTCAGCTCGAAAAGAAGTGCTTGATATTTCGCCCGTTTTTCTCCCTCCTTTGCCGTGATATTACCATCGGCTGGTGCCGAGAATTCAATCACTTAAATGATCTTATTCTTAAGATCTTGGAGGACAATATCAGGCTTCGTAGCACTGATACATTGAGTGGTGGAGAATGAGAAATTCCAGTAGATCTTACACTGATCATTCTCTACAACTGACTCGAACTTTCCCTGGGCGTATGGCAAGACGGGCAATAGATCAACACCATAGAAAGGCCTGAGATGGTAATATAACACTTTTAGAGCTGCATTGTGTCTCTCTATGTACGCGTAGCATGCATATTTAGAGCATCCACTGAGAACATGTCCAAGTGTTTCGGGCTCTTGCTTGCACGCTCGGCAGTTGGTATCGCGTATAGGTACATTCATTATGCGCTCGAGGTAAACTAAGGTGTCTATGACGCCGTCTTGACAGGCAAAAAGAAATCCCTCGGTCTCCGATCTCAATCCAGCAGACTTGAGAAACATTTTGCATAGACCCATCGATAGCTCTTCTCTACGTATGATGCCGTAGAACTTACCATGAAGGGGTTTGTCAGCATGTTCTCTTAGTAGGAGCGTATGTTCTGCTTCCTGTATACGACTTTTGAGCACCAGAGGTGTTAGTGATTCTAGGCCATGTGTAATGTCGCTGGAATTAAATGGGAGGTCAAGGTCCTCTGCGGCCCTATCTGCTGCATGGTATAGAAACACCGCAGCATTGGCGACTTCATGTTGATGTACGAATCGCATAAGGGAATCCGTGCTTTTTAGAACTGAGCAGGCTGTAGCCAGAACCGTTCTTCGATGAAGACACTCTAAGCTTAGCAATCCTCTACCCCCTTCATCGCGAGGGAGATATATTCGAGGTACGGAAGATCTAGAATGCAGACTTCGTTGTATTGTCATCATCTTGCGTGTGCTTCGATCAAGTTGTTTTCACTCATCGATGTTCCATTTTACTGCACCAAACGTGTAGAGCAGTATAGAAACGGCCAGTATATTGGTCGCCTGGATCTTATTCTTTCCAGATAATTCGGAAGCCCAAATTTTTCTGAAAATTTGGCGATACCTTTTTCCAAGGGCTGTTTTTAAATCATGCCCATTTTGGGTTTCCGCTTGAGGTATTCCAAGATATGTGTATGTTTCTCCAATACCAAGATATTGAATGGTATTTCCGCCTATGAGTTGAACATCCTGATCGTCACTGAGTGATGTAGTTTCTAGTCTTCCTTGGTGTAGGTGGACGCAGGCACACTTGTCCAGTCCGAAGCTCATGCCAATCGCTTTAGAATACCTATTTACCGCATCTACAAGGATGTTAAGGTATTTTTTTTGAGGAAGCAAAGAGTTTAAGGTCGTCCATGTATAAAAGGTGGTTGATCTTATATTCTCTTCAGTTCGGCGGGCTACATAGGTATCCAGAGCTTTTGCCTCAGAGCACAATAGATAGAGGCAAGAGGGAGATTCAGAAAAGTATCGGACTTAGAGAGTCTCCTTGGAAGACCCCCCTCTTATATGTGACAAAGCTTGTAGTCACTTGTCTTTTGTCAGATGTTATGACAAATCTTGTCCGCCACAAGAGTATAAGCTCTTTTATGCATCTCACTATTTTTGGATGCACCTCCATGCACTCAAGGAGCTTAATAAGTAGCTCATGGTTCGTGTTATCGAATGCCTTACTGTAATCAATCCAAGCCATGGACAGATTGCGTCGATACCTGATCGAGTCCTGGGTAATACACCTGTCTATTAACAGGCTCTCCCTGCAACCTGCCAGCCCTCTCTTGCATCCACGTTGTTCGACTATTACACTCCATACCGGCTCGATAGATGTTAATATCCTCTCTTTGAGGATGCCAGTGAATAGTTTGTAGCTGATGTTTAAACAAGCTATGGGCCTGTAGTTCTTTGGACTTGACAAATCTCCGGCCTTAGGGATCAATACCGTGCGTCCTTCCACTAGCCACTGCGGGACGGGTTGTTCTCCGTTTAAGAAAGTAGTAAATATACGAGCTAGATGTTGGTGCGTAGAAGTAAACTTCTTCCACCAAAAGTTGTTGATTTTATCTGGCCCTGGCGCACTCTTTGTGTGGACCTTGTAACCTTTGCCTTTGGCAAAAGTTACAAAAGAGTGATATATCAGAAGCGCCTTCATTTAGCTGATAAGTATCTCCATATACTTGCTCCCAGAAGACTTGAATCTCTTCTCGACTAGGCGGATTTTTAAGTACACATGACGCTTTATTGAACAGACGGGAAGGATTAGTAGAAAAGGTGGAATTTTCCTGAATTCACTTAACTCGCCGTTCAAGGCGCTGTTTCGCTGTTGAAAGAGATCTTACTTTTTGCGTCCAGTGCTGCTTGATGGTCGACAGGTTACACTTATTATTATTATTATTATTATTATAACATTAAGCCATTTCCCTTTCGGGGTAGGCGTGACTTGCTCGGTTGGAAAATTGTGAATAGGTGCATAGGCCCATGCATTTTTTCATGCAAGCTATTGTGTTCCTATGGCTTCTTATGTCTCTTCGGATTAATGTCTCATTCCTAGATTCTAACCATTCTTTCGGCGGTCCACATCTCCGGATTCTGCCACTTACTTTATATTTATACACTTGCTTGGTTAGTCGTTCATCTTTCATTCTTTCATGATGTCCGAACCATCTTAACTGATTTCTTTTTCATATGTCAACTAGTGTCTCTCCTGTACCACATTCTTTGAGGAATATCCAGTTTCTGACTTTGTTCATCAATGTTTTCCCGCATATTATGCGCAGATAATTCATGCCGATCGCGTTGATTTCACTCCTGTCCTTTTCATGACAGGCCCATGTCACGCTACCGTATAGTACAGTCGGTACGAATAGAGAATTATGTATGGCCATTTTAGCTTTTTTTGATATGTTTTTATTTTTGAGGATGGACCCTGCTCTACCGTTAACCTGCTTACCCTTATTTATGCGTCTATCTCACTCCCCATCTATTTTTCCGTCATTAGTGAATAGACTACCTAGATATACGTACTTGTCAACTTGTTCTAATCTCTCATCATTTAGGACAATCTTGCATATTGTTTTCTCATTTTATCCTTCAAACGCCATGATTTTCGTTTTTTTCAGGTTAATTTTGAAGCCCATGTTCTTCATGCTAGTATTAAATTGATTCAAAATTCTTTTCAAGTCCTCGACTGATTCTCCCATAAAAATTTTGTCATCTGCGAAAGCTAACCCGCGTACCTTGACGGTTCCGAGATCAACATCTTCTTCGTCGAAGAGGGCAGTTCTTAGACACTTATCCATGAATATGATAAATAGCCACGAGGACATAACGCATCCTTGTTTCACGCCTTGCATAATATCGAACCAGTCACTCAGTTTCCCATTTACCCTTACACTCGCTTTAATACCTGTATATATTGTTTTTATTGCTTGTAGGAGCCCTCCATTTACTCCATACTCTTTAAGGACTACACAAAGTTTACTTCTATTTACCTTGTCAAATGCTTTTTTTAGGTCAATAAATGCACAGAAAACTTTTTTTTCCTACTCTCAAGCTTTTTTCTGTGATCTGTCTTAGGCTAAATATTTGATCTGTACATGATCTCCCTGGCATGAATCCACTTTGGACTTCCGATATTTTCTCTTCTGTAATTTCCATTACCCTACGAATAAGTATTTTTGAGTATATTTTACTTACGGTACTTAGAGGCTGATACCTCTGTAATTACTGCAGTTGCTTTTATCTCCCTTTCTTTTGTATATTGGTACGATAATCGCTTTTCTCCAATCGACTGGGACTTCTCCTGTCTCGAAACAAAAATTTATCAATTCGCACAACCTGTGAGGTATGTACTCGCCACCGTATTAAAGCAATTCTGCGCTAATACTGTCTATACCAGCAGCCTTACCATTTTTCTAATGCGTTATGTTCTATGTCGCAGTTTTGTTGTACTATATCTTTACCTCCTGATAGTTCTTTAAAAGAGTTTTTTAAAGGATCTGCTATCCAGTCTATATCATATAGCATTTGAGGGGCTGATAGCAAAAGCGGACTGAAAAACGAGATAAAGATTCAATTCGCTTTTGCCCGTAGCGCGTGGACTCACCCATTTTCGCCCGCACACATATTTCGATTCGGCTCAACTCCAACTAAACTCTTGATTCGTTTTTGGCTACGCTGATATTTTCGTTTCGTTCGCGTCTGGACGATCGAGAATAATCAAAATTGATGGGTTTATCCATAATAGCTCAAGCGCAATATTAACGATTTTTCAGAAGACTCAAAAAACGTTCTCAAAAATGAAATTTTTAATTTTGAAGAAACAAATGTATACTCCTGAAGTACATCAATGCTAAATTGATGCCTGAAAAGTTAGGTTGCAAAATTATATTATATTTTTGAAAAAAATTAGTGATAATTATAGGTGAAAAAATCATTTGATTTTTAATGCCTAATATGTTGCAACTGAATTATCAATACCATGGGGCCCTAGAAATAATTGGGTTCCCATTGCGTGGAATTGGAAAACTAAAACAGGAATAATTGCACGAAAATTGTTTCACGGGGATTGGCTGCCATTCGTCACATGATTCGCACTAAATCTCAACAATTTATAGACAAAAAGAGTTTTTATATTGAACACATGAAAGCCATTGAATTTTTTTATATTTTATAAAGAAATTTTATAAGCCATTATCGGCATCAGCTATTTATGATGTAATAAATAAAGCTTTTCTTACGAAATCGACCAAAAATTATTCGGCAATGACACCTAGTTATCATTTATTTAGTCAGTTAATAACAATTGAAGCTTATTTAAATAAACCTAATCAACAACTGCCGTGTTGGGCTATTTTCCGACGCTCTAGCTTGTTTCTTCCAGCGTAATCAAATGTTATTAACTAGTTTTCAAACCTTCATGGATATTCCAATGAGAATTGACAGTTCTCATTTTTAAAAACAATTTTTCTAACAAATTTTTATTAACTCATGTATTTATGACCTACAAAATTTCACTTTTCACCCAGGAATTAAATGTCAATTATTCATTAACCATTTCTTGCTATTATTCAATAAAAATTGATGATTGTTTAAACAAAATTAATTAACAAATCAATTTTTTGGCTATTTTCAACATTTCAACGTTGTTCTTTTAATGAGCAATCAACTCTTAACAACTAATTTTTGAAATTTTTTGATAAACTTGGTTTACTATCAATTATTGTAATTGTTATGAAAAATATTATGAGGGTATTTTTTTCATCTTAGGCGTTTTCCAACTAAGAATGCCGTTTTTCTTGTGGAATTTGCGAAAAATTCTTTAGCTTAAACTCATTGTTAACATAGCTGCGCAATCTTTGACAAAACGGCAAGTGCCTCTTTTTATAAATAAACTTAATTAACAAATGCGTTATTTTTAGGGAGCAGACTGGATAAGATATGAACAACGAAACATAGAATAAGAATACAATATTACTTTTCAAATATCACCCCCATAAGTCTGTTTTATAAAGTACCGTGAAAACCCCATATGGGAAAAGATGGGTTTTGCGAGTTTTTGGCGCTAATTATGATTTTTTTTGCGTTTTTTCTACATGCAGATTGTTTCCAATACATAAAATGCTACTTTATACTGATAATTAGATGTTTAAGTGAATTGTTTAAACAATTTATTACTGTTTCTGGCAATTTATCTTAACATGGAGATAGGAAGTTGCGGTTTTTTCGAAAATTTTCCACTTTTTGTCAAATTTATAATTGGACAGAGGTAATAGTTTATCAATTTTAACAAAAGTTTCAAACGTTTCAAAAATGTATCATTATTGTTGATAATACTCACTTAGAATAATGCTTGAAAATTGCAGTTTTTTCTGAAATTTATTATTATTACCTCACTAAGTGAAAAGTGGGCAAAAAGTTAAAAATTTCAGAAAAAACCGCAATTATATGGCATTAATATAGATGAAGATAGTTATTGATAATAATAATTTGTTTAAACAATTATTGTTGCTCAACTTGAATAACTATTAAGTCACTCCCAGTGAAAAATAGAGAAATAGTTAAAAATTGCTGAAAACCCCGCAACTTTCTACCATGAAGCAAAGAGAATATTATTAAAAATAATAATACATTGTTTGAACAATTACTTTTGTTAACTTAAATTAATTATTACTTCCCTCTAATTGAAAAATGGACAAAATTTCAAAAATTCAGAAAAAAACCGTAACTATCTAGTATTAATATAGAATAAGATAGCTGTAGACAATAATAATTTGTTTAAACAACTATAATATTTTTGCTATATTAAGTTAAATATTAACTCACTCCAAGTGAAAAGTGAAAAAAATTTGGAAATTTCAGGAAAAAACGCCATTTCTAGCATTATTCAAAGATAATATTATTAACAATAATAACAAAGTGTTTAAACATTAGAAATTGGACAAAAAGTGGAAATTTTTTGTAAAAATAGTGACATTCTATCTCCATTCTAATTGTAAGATAAAATTCCTAAAAACGATAATAAATTGTTCAAACAATTTATGTAAATATCTAATAATCAGCATAAAGTAGTGTTTTTTGTATCAGAAAATAAGCATCAATTGTTATTAACTGACTAAATAAATGATAACTAGGTGTCATTGCCGAATAATTTTTGGTCGATTTCGTAAGAAAAACTTTATTTATTAAATCGTAAATAGCTGATGCCGATAATGGCTTATAAAATTTGTTCATAAAATATAAAAAAATTCAATAACTTTCATGTGTTCAATATAAAAACTCTTTTTGTCTATAAATTGTTGAGATTTAGTGCTCTTTTTTGCTCGCAGCGCATGGCCTAATTCGTTCTTACACTGAGAAATAAGCAACCCGCTTTTGCTCCGACTCTTTTTTTAGTCCGCTTTTGCTATCAGCCCCTCATTTCACCTTTGCTGTTTCTCATGCTGACAAACTCTGTACTTTTACTTTCCTTCAACTGTTTATATAATAGTTTCATAATTCCTGAAAATTAAAGCAGAAAAATACCGAGACGGCAGGGAATGTTTACCCACATGGGGTAATGTTTGTTGCAGGTAATCTTTACTCAAGAATCAGGGTGAAGATTACTCTTAGTTTTTTCTGTGAAGTTTTTCGTCTTTTTGAGGTGAGCTCGTACCTATCATATCACAGTGGTTCCAGTATCAACTTCAAAGACGAGTTTTTTTAATTGCCTTTGAATACCGTTTGTTAAAAATGTGCTCGTTCCTTGCAACTTTATATAACTGATAAGAAAAGTACGCATGTGACGTTCACTGTATCTATCGTACTATCTAAATGATTATAAATATGTGTGTTTTCGAGTAAAATTTTCATCGTGAATTTTATTCTCTACTTGGGAATTGCACAGACAAGATGTTCAACATTCTTTTCGCAACTACCCTCTTCGCTTTAGCCGTGGGTGAGGACCCTCCAAAATATGAAAACTGCGGTCAGTATAAAAACAGAAGTTTAGACTAATGCTATATTATATTTGCTTCACGTTCGATAATATTACCTGAAGAATGCAAACATATGGTGTAATAAAGTAATTGAGACATTAAATCTGATTTTTATAATAGAATCGCAATTTTGTGTACGCTTCTCTTTAAAATATTGACTGCATTTTGATATATGTTCCAATAAATTATGGCAAAGGGGATGATTCTCCTATTTTGCTTTTTCTCATAAAGAAAACTTTGTAATGGTAACATTTTCGAACAAATTTAAATTCATTTAGTTACACGTTTCACAATTTAAAAATGTCTAATACAATGTTCTAAGCAATTTTCCGAATGCATGTGTGTGTATGTGTGTGGAAATGTGTGTGAATCTGTGGATGTCACACTTTTTTGTGAAGACGATAACTTGAAAACGAAGGCCGATAAATTGATGAAATTTGAAGGGTTTATTTTCACCACTAACATCTTGAAACTGACCGAAGGATTTCTAAAACTTATTCCCTTTCTTTAGCACTTTATAATATTAGAAAAATCGGGTTTTTATAGTAAAACTTTTTTAATTAACACAATTCAAAGCTGATATAAAAACATAAAAGACTCCTTGGTTCGAGACAAATCGAGTGACCTATAATATTAATACATTTTATTAAAGAGTAGGGAAGTTATGGTAATCTATATATTATTAAAATAAATTTTTATGGTAGAAATGTTCTCATTCTCATAATTTAGAGTCGATGCGTGAATAGAAAAGGTGTGTTGATTCGAGACGAAGACCTATAATATTGATACATTCGATTGAAAAGTAAGCAAGTTATGGTTGTGCATAATATTTGAAAACATGGTTTTTTATAATGAAACTTTTTTCACTAATATAACTCAAAATTAATGCAAAAACGGAAAAGGTTTCTTGATTCCAGGAAAATTGATTGATCTATAATATTAATACAGTTTATTGAAGATTAAGAAAGTTTTGCTCATTCATAATATTTGAAACGTCTGTGACAAACAGGAAAACTTTCTTCATCGACATAATTCAAAGTTGACGCATGAATAAAAAAGACTTCTTGTCCATAAATTTTCAAATAGAATAATTCTGACAATTTTTGTAAAAAAAACATCATGAAGCTGGGAAAAGGATATGGTGCGGCAGAAAATTTCGCTTCTTAAATTGATCAAAATGAAGACTTTGGTTTTTCTATTATTCAAAAGAATCACTGATGCTTCCTCTAGGAGGACAAATTTTATAAAACATGGAGATATGTCTCAGAGGATTATTAGAGTTTTCTATTTTAAATTGATTTTTTGTTTCCTCAATATAAAATTCTCCTCTTTTATATTACCATAATCGTAAATAATTTCATGAAAATGTTTAAACTCCTTGTTGAAGAAGATAATTATTTTTCTTACTTTTTCACACTTTTGTATAATACGTAATTTTTTTAATTTACTTATTGTATTTTGTAACTGACACACTGCATGTCAATTTATTATACAGAAAAATGTGAAACAACTAAGATAACATTTTTTTCCTTAAAAATGAATAAAAACAACTGAAAAAAAAAAATTGATTAGCATTTCGAACTCGAAAGTTCATTGCCTCACTACCCGATTCGGGTAGTGTTTCTAGGTGGATAAATACTACCAGTGTGGGTCCACCACACCCACGACGGGTCAACAACACGCAGTATTCCCCGAACGGTCACCCATCCAAGTACTAACCGCGCCCAACACTGCTTAACTTCAGTGATCTAACGGGAACTGGTGTTTTCAGCGTGGTATCGCCGTTGACAAAAAGAACTAAAAGTTAATAAAATATACAAAACTCTGAATTAAATCCGATTAACCATTTTTTGACAATTTTTTTGAATAAAAAAAGT